>JAJPUD010000129.1:378707-493347 GCA_023553655.1 Myrmecobius fasciatus
CCACCCTTTAGATCCCCTCCCCCTGTTTTTACTCCTTTCCCCTGATTCTTCTATTTTCCCTTCTATTAGTTTGTCCCTTACTTTTCCTCCTTTCCCTCCCACTTCCCTCTAGCAACAGACAAGTTTCTATGTGAAATCGAATGTCTGATATACACTTTTAGAGCCCAACCTGATGAGAGTAAGATTTACACAGTGCTCGTCTCCCTCCCCTCTTTCTCTCAATTGTATTAGGTTTTCTTTGCCTCTTCAAGTGATTTTACCTTGTTTTTACCTCCTTTTTTTTTTTAGATCTTATTTTACCACTTTTTCCCTCTTTTCCCCAGTATGACAACCTTTTCCCCTCTAGTTCTCTTTTTCATATTATCAAAGTAATATTTAGTTAATTATACCCCCAAACTTTGAGTATCCCCCTAGTAAAAATAAAGTTCTCAAGAGTCCTTTCCTTTTTACCTTTTTATGCATCTCTTGAGTTCTGTGTTTGGGTGTCGAATTTTTTGTTCAGATCCGGTCTTTTCATTAGAAATAGGTGAAATTCACCTATATCATTGAATGACCATCTTCTTCCCTGGAGGATAATGCTCATTCTAGCTGGATAGGTTATTCTTGGCTGTAATCCAAGTTCCTTTGCCCTTCGGAATATCTGGTTCCAGGTCCTTCGATCCTTCAGTGTGGAAGCTGTCAGATCCTGACAGATTCTAATTATTGATCCTCGGTATTTGAATTGTTTCTTTCTAGCTGCTAGCAGAATCTGTTCCTTGGTGCTATAGTCCTGAAATTTAGCCACGATATTCCTTGGGGTTTTCATTTTGGGGTCTCTTTCAGGAGGTGATCGGTGAATTCTTTCAATGGCGATCTTGCCCTTTGATTCTACAATCTCAGGGCAGTTTTCTTTCAGGATTTCCTGGAAGATAGTGTCCAGATTCTTTTTTTGATCATGGCTTTCAGGAAGTCCAATAATCCTTAGATTGTCTCTCCTAGATCTATTTTCTAAATCAGTTGTTTTTCCTAGGAGATATTTCATATTTTCTTCTAATTTTTCATTTTTTTGTTTTTGTTTGACTGATTCTTCAAGTCTTAGTGAGTCATTCACTTGCATTTGTTCAATTCTTATTTTTAAAGTGTTGTTTTCTTCAGTTACCTTTTTAAGTTCCTTTTGTAACTGGCCAATTTGTTCACTGCACTCTTTTTCCACTTCACTAATTTTATTTTTTAATAAATTGGTGTCTTTTTCATATCTCTTTTGCAGAGCATCATATCCTTGCAAGATACTGTATCCTTCTTGCACTGATTTCAATTTATTTTCCCATTTATCCTCCAGCTCTCTTTTGAGGTTCTTTATGCAATCTTCCAGAAAGGCCTTTTGAAACGGGGACCAGTGATGGTCGTGGCTGTTTTTTTCTGGATTTTTGTCTAAAGAAACCTCTGTATCTGAGGTCGTTTCTTTGCCTTGATAAAAGCTGTCTATGGTGAGAGCTCTCTTTTGCTTCTTCATCATTTTTTTTTTAGACAGAGTGGATATCTCTTTAAGATAGGGGAAAAAAAAAAAAAACCTCGGCTGAAGACGCTTTGCCCTGGGGCACTTCGTCGAGTTGACTTAAGGTGCTGGGCTGGTGGGGGCTAGGACTAAGTACGAATTACTCCTTAAACAAGGCAAGTCTGCCAGAACACCTGTCCCCAATCAGGGCAGAGTGTCCCGAGTGCCTCAGATAAACTCCAGGTGTTTGGAATTTGGAGTTTGGAGTTTGGAATTTCTTCCACGGTGAGCAGAGCTGAGTCCCACCCTCACTTCCGGCCTGCACAGTTGTCGTCTATTTATCTCTCTGTCCGAGTCCGACTAACCTGATATGAAGTTCTCCAGAGAACCGTGCCCAAATATTTCTGAGTTCGTTGACTTGAAGATCAGTTCAGAGGCTTATTTTATTGTTGATTTGAGAGAAGATCGGAGGAGAGGCAGAAAGTCACCTTTTCACTCCGCCATCTTGGCTCCGCCCCCCGCCATGCTCTTTCTTCATGATTCTGGCTAGTTGTGACTACAGGATGATGGCACTCAGAACTGTGAAATACCCACTATTTGGCAGCTTCAAAAACTTGTTGCATCCTCTGTATACATGGATATAGGATAAGTAGTCATGAAGGTATAGCAATCTGCATTATTGGTAGAAATATCAATGGAGATGAAATCATAGTTTTATCTGAATAGTTAAGAACTGAATATTGGTCTGCCCCACTATCAATCATAGCTTCAGATCATGAATGGCCATTAGCCATAGGTCTATCATGAATAGCAGAATATACATGTAAAAGTACTAACCTGGTTTCAAATCCTACTTCTCCCACTCACTGTACATGTTACCATAGACAAACATTTAAATTCTCTGAGTCTTGATTTCTTCATCTCTAAAATGAAGGGAGAGGTCTAGATACTCTCTAAAGATCCCTTCAATTCTAAATTCCATGATTTGGTCAGCATTGCTTGTGATGAATGGGTATTGAAATATATTTTCTGGAATCTGGGTATGCTAGAATTTTTCAAGTGCTCCTGCCCTTTGATAGGTTTGTGACCTAATCCACCAAGAAAAGAGTACAGTGGTTTTTATTTGCTTACTTCATTGGCTAATTTCATATTGAAAGCAATGAGCCCTCCTGGGAACTCTCAGCTCTCACCTCTTCCCAGTATCTGCCACTGAGTTCATAAGGGAGACTTATGAGCTCACAACAATATCTCATATCCTGTGTGTAAGGCCCACTGAACCACAGGGATGCTGTGGTAACTGGGCTAAATCAAAGCTGAGGCAGAATGAAGAGCTCGTTTCGCTGAGGGCTTTCTTTGCTAGGTGTTTCAGAAGGCATTGTGATGCACTGGAAACTAATCTGGTTTTAGAGTCAAGGAAACTGAATTCAAATCCCTGCTCATCTACTTTCTACCTACATGACTTTGGGCAAATCAGCCTCCTCATATGTCAGTTTCTGCATCTACAGAAAGAGAATTTGAAGTTATAGGTTCCTTCTAGCTTTAAATTTGCATTCCTCTGATCCAGAAGAGAAGTATATCCCATGAAGGATAAGGAAATCTCCAGCATACACACACACACACACACACACACACACACACACACACACACATAGTATATATATGTGTGTGTGTGTATATATATATATATATGTGTGTGTGTGTGTGTGTGTGTGTGTATGATGTCAGTCACACAATAAGTATTTATTAAGCAGCTACTGTGTCTTAGCTACCGTTCCAGGTTCTGGGGATACAAATACAAAGAATGAAACAACCCCTCCTCACAAGAAGCATGGGAAAGACAAGTGTTGTTGATGATGAGGAGGAGGAAGATGATGATGATGACGATGACAATGACAGCTAACATTTACATATCACCTACTATGTGTCAAGTCCTGTGCTAAGTACTTTGCAAATATTTTATTCTCACAGTCATCCTGGTAGTTGGTGATGTTATTTCTCATTTTAAACTGAGGCAAATAAATGTTAAATGACTTTTCCTAAGTCTGAGGATGGATTTGACCTCAGATCTTCTTGATTTCAGGTTCAGTTCTCTATTCCTTAACTATACACATATAAAAATATACACAGCATAAATATAAAGCTAACAATACAAACATATATTAAAACAATGGGATGCCACACTACAGGGCAAGAAAGAAGGTTGACCCAGGACAGGTAAAAATATCCCAAGCCCTGGAAAAAAAAAGACCTCAGGAAGAAACTGTGAAGTCCATTCTTTCAAAGCCACTTCTCTCCTCAGGAGGACAATCCTGTGTGACCAGAGAGCCAAACAAGGCCATTCTTTCTGATGGCAAGCATTGCATCCTACATTTAACAATTCCCAGAGCTCCAACCCCTAACCACTTGACATTTTTCTCATGGCTTAACTTGGCAGAGAGCACATTGCAGCCTGGCTCATTACCTCAGGGCACAGTCAACTGGAGGGAGTTTGCAAGGCCACATTTAAGAGGTTTTATGTACCAGCCTTTAAATTTCTCAAGAATAGCAGCTATTAGTCATTCTATCTGATTGCCCCATAAACCTCCGTCTCTCCCTTATTCCCCAAGATTCACAGACTTCTAAACTCATTGAATGTCAGAGCAAGAAGACACCATAGAGACCTTAGATCATCAAATTCAACCTCTTCATTTTTCAGATAGGGAAACTGAGGACCAAAAAAACTGAGAAATAACTCATCCAAGGTCATGCAGCCAGTAATTGGCAGAAATAGTATTCCCAAAACTCCTCATCAAATCCAGTACTCTTTTTACCAATACTAAACAGCTCACAGGGATTCCAAGAAAAGTGCCATCTAAATGAGAACTATTTCTGTCACACAAGGCTCATTATTAGAAAGGCTGATAAATTGAGAGTCATCTGCATTGAGATGATAGTTTAATCCAAAGGAGCTGATGAGAATAGCTAGAAGGTCAACCTTAGAATCAGAACCACATTTGTTCAAGACCGACTGCCATCTAGGGCCATCTCCAGTTATCTTGAGCTATATCTGACCACTGGATCCAGATGGCTTTAGAGGGCAAAGTGAGGCAGGTGAACTTGCACAACCCTCTCATTTAAATCCAATTATTTGCATGTCACAGCATCACCTCCCTGATGTCATGGTCCTCTGAGCCTAGGCAAATCGTTGACTCTCCCAGTACCTCCAGATGATTTGTCAAACTCTACACTGACAGACAACATGGCTCAGGAGAAAGAGGGGTAAAATAAAAGGAGAAATGTTCAAATTCCACCTTTGCTTGTATGCTCCTGAATAAGTCAATAACTTACCCAGGCCTCATTTCTTTTTCTATGGAGAAGACTGGAATAGGCTCATTCAAAGTATCCAAAGTAAAAACAGAAACATGGGCCATACCCTGACCCAAGGAGGCAGTAGCCTAACCCCAAGAGGTAAGCCATCAGCCATTCAGAAGATGAGGACATATTCCTTGTGACTGTCTCCAATACAATCAAGCACACGTGTATTTATTTCCAACATCTTATTCTGCTCCCTCCATCTACTTGTGTAGGCTGCCAGATTCTCTCCTTCCTGGCTTAGCATTGATTCCCAAGTTACAAGTAAATGTAAACTTGCAGCAGCTACATAGGTGTCATTAGAAAAATCTGTCCTAACCTGCAGTAAGTAACTACTTCCTAGCCCTCAGATCATTTTTTCTGGCCACAGGTAGGTAAGCTCTGAACTCTGTGACAGTAACTAGTGAGTAAATGCCCTACCCTGAAATCTTTCATTTGGGGCGGGGGAAGTGAGTTTCACAAGATGAACAGGCATGAAAGGGCTGTGGTATGCTTCTCAGATCTTTTATCTTTTTCCTCAAAGCTATCCCACTTCCAGAGTTCCCTATTTCTGTAGAAGATACCATCACACTTGCATTCATTCAGGTTCACAAGATGGGTGTCCATCTTTGTTTCATCACTCTCATTCATCCAACATATCCAATCATTACCAAACATTATTTCTGCCTCTCTACTGACATACCCACCTCTCTTGTTCAGGCTCTCATCACCTCTTGCTTGGAGCAGTCTCTTCCTCTCCAATCCATCTTCCATACAATTGCCAAAATGACCACTTAAAGCTCGGGTCTGATTATATCACTGCCTTACTCAATATACTCCAGTGATTCTCAATTGATTTCAGAATCTAATATTATTTCATCTTCATCTCATCCTTTTAAAATTTATGGTTTTTCTTTTTGGCTTTATAAAGTATATAATTATTAGTAAAATACGAACAGGTACATAATTTACCAATGAGTAAATACATTATATTAGAGTGGTGCATTGGTTAGATAGAGCACTAGCCTTGGAGTCCATTTGTGTGACCCTGAATAAGTCACTTAACTCTTTCTCAGTTTCCTCATTTGTAAAATGAGCTGGAGAAGGATATGGAAAAATCACTCCAGTATCTTTGCCAAGAAAATCCCAATGGAGTCACAAAGAATCAGACATGACTGAAACAAATATTGGGAATCTGTGCTCAAAAATGTTTATTCATTTTTTTTTACCAATAAGAGTTTATAATCAAATCTATCTGAAAACTATTGCTCTAAGGTTCCTTCCTAAATCTGATTCTATGATTCTACACATTATAGAATATCATTACAGAGATGAAATTGAAAGCTTGCACCAGAAAAAGAAAGAAAAAAAAGGGTAATTCTTGGATTGAATAGTTTTAAAGTTGAGAGAAGCCCTAGAAATCTTCTAGTTCAACTTCTTTCTTTTACAGATGAAAAAGATCAGCCTATAAAAGTTAAATGGCTTGCCCAATGTCATAGTAAATAGCAGTTCAGGACATTACCCATGTCCTCTGCTTCAAACACAGCCCACCTTCCACATCCACCTTACTGTTAAGCGAACAAAGTACAAGCTTGCAAGCATCTATTCACTACAAGCCTCATTCACTCATTTCCCCAAAGGGAAGCATTCATCTCACCACCTCCCTTGCCATTGTCCTGTTCCTGAACAAAGCAGACTAAAACCATATGTTGTAATTACAACCACTTAGGTTGTAATCTCCTTGAGGACAGGAGCCCTGTCTAATCACACATGCCCTGAAAGCAGCCCCTTGGCTTTCATGAGCTGAGCTCCTTATCAAAGATTTCCTCTTTAGCTTTAAGCCGGCCTCCTTACCCAAGCAAAACTGGGAAAACTCATTTCTGTCTAATCCTTATATCCAGTTTGTCATTAGCCACAGAGAATAAGCCCTTTCAAAACTTGGAATTAAGCAGATTATTTGCAAGGTTGAACTGATCATCTCAAATACACGGCAGTAACTTGCTGAAGCCCATCTTGATATTAGAGGTGATTTTATGCCAATCAGCCCATTTTAGCATGACAGCATTTAAATCCAACACTCAGTGCCCAGACAGAAATAGCTGCTGCATCTAGGGTCACTGTCCAGTCCTTCACCAAGTGCTCTGGTGGTAACCACCTGCAGAGCAAGACATCAGTGTTTGTCTCAATAAACCTGGTACCCCAACTTAGCAAGTCTTCCCACCCCCACATTCTGTCTTCTGTCACACCATTAGCTTTTCTTACCACTTGGCTTTTTCCCATCCTCCTTCCCAAACCGTCTCCCATCAGCTGACTGGATTTTTCCCTTTCCCCTAGGATCGGATTTGTTTTCTCTTTATTGCTCAGACAGAAACACTCTGTGAATAATAAGAGGGCAGAATCAAAGGCCAGGGCTGCAGCTGTGAATGTGCTGTTAAACCCACTCCTATGCAGATAGCTGCCACATTGCACAGAGGACCAACCTTCCCAATTAGACCCAGATTTCAGGTGTTTCTGCCAGTTGGAGAGAGCAAGTCCAGGGCACATCAAGCCTTCCTGTCCTGGGACACATCAGGCAGGGAAGGACAGTGATAGCCCAAAACAACACCTGTGGTGAGTGGCAGGGACTGCAGAACATGCTTCTGGAGAGGCAGAGACCAAAGGCCCATCACACAGCAGGTGTCCATCCTGAGAGAGAGCGCCTTGGCTTCCGCAGGCCCATGAAGAGACAGGTGTGCTCAGGTGAATGGCTGAGAGCGTGACCCATTACAGCCCAATGGCAGCAGGTCAAACCAAATGACACTACCAACAGGTTCAGTTTGGAAAATATGATGAAGAGGTCCTTGAAGAGAACTTTCTCAGTACTATGATGAGGCAAGAGCTGGGCTGAGACAGTAGGCTCAAATTGTAAGACAAGTTGTGCAGAAGGCTTTCATGTCATCACAGATTCAGAGTGAGAAAAGATGTTCAAGGTCATCTGTTTCAACTACTTCATTTTACAGACGAGGAAACCAAGACCCAGAAAGTTTATGTGATTTACTGAATTGTACAGAACTGTTAAAATGGTATAGGCAGGATTTGAACAAATAGCTTCTAACTTTAAATTTAGTATTCTTTTCTCTACATAGGCTGGGAGGATTACACTTTTTCTTTGTTAATATGTTATCTGATAAAACATGGAAATTCCTTGAGAATAGAGACTATTTTGGGGGTTTTAGAGGGAGTTTTGTCAATATCCCCAATATCTAGCACAGTACTGGGTGCTGTGATATGTATAATAAGCAATAAATACTTATTGATGGCTCAATTGACTTTTCCTTCTCTCTCTCTCTGTTTTCATATCCAATCAGTGTCAAAATCCTTCCAATTCTATCTCCACAAAACTTATCTACCCCTTCCTCTCTAGCCTCTCTCACATTAAAATCATTCTCCTAAATTATTACATAGTGTTTTTTTTTCCTTTTGAGGTAATTGAGGTTAAGTGACTTGCTCAGAATCACACAGCTATTACATATCAAGGTCTGATTTGAATTCAGGTCTACATGACTCCAAGGCCAGGGTCTCTATCTGTGTAAAAGGGTCTTATAGCATGCCCAGATCATCTGCTTCTCTGCATTTCTCGATATGTAATAGCTGTGTGACTCTGAGCAAGTCAGGCACCTGAGGACTTGAGCAAAAAGGGAGGTTTGGGAACTCCTAGAACTTGAGACTGTGTTTTCTAGGAGCTGTACTAAGCCGTGAGCTTAATTTTAACTTCCCCTTTCTGGAGATTGAGATGTTGGGGTTAGGGAAAGAATTGAGGGATTAGCCCTATGTTTTGGGGAGTTAATTGACATGTTTGTTTTATACTTTTGAAGTAAATATTTCTTTGTAAAAGCCAAACTGACTATTAGTGATTAAATGGAATGAGGGTGCAGGGGACCCATCCCTAAAACTGAAGGATCATTAGTGGAGGTTGAAGTGATTGGCAGAGAACCTAGACACAACTTCAATCACTCTTAAGGATACTGAAAGAACCTGGGGGGAGTAGTAACATTTCCTGGCCTTCAGTGAGGGCCAGGTAACCAACTTTACAGCCTGAAAAAGTACCATTACTCAATGCCATCTTGTTTGTATGAACAAATGATATATTACAAAGAACGATCTGCTAAAGCAACTACACTGGCTAAGTCAGGGCTCGTGGGCTAGGGGCTGGGGTGAAGGGAAGAGAGACCAGGAACTGAGAGAGTAATCTTCAGTGTAGTAGCAGAGTATGGCAACTGAAAGGAAGAAGAGAAAGCAGCAAAATCGCAATTCCCCACTCTGTCATCCAGAAGGAGGGCAATGAGACAAGGGACCCATGAATGCCCTGAGATTGTGGCAAGACTGAATTAGGAGGAATCAATCAGAGGAAAAACTGAGTGGAAAAAGATAACAATTTCTAATGTTTGGAGGTGGAGTTTTTTTTTCTGCTTTATTTCTGTCATCAATCAATCTACTCTCTCTTCCATTGCTTTCTAAACTGTGATGTTTACAAAGGCATCTTCACACAATAGCAGAAAGAAAACAAACACAAGGGGGCAGAGCCCTTAGGAAACATGCAGGTAAATTCAGAATTTCCCAAGAGCTTGATCACTGGGATTTCAAAAAAGGATCAAATCCAGTCCACATAAACCAAAACTGAGCTGCTGAATTCCTTGCATTCAAACAAGCAAGTTAGCAAGCACTTATTAAATAGCTATTACTGCTCTATATTGGAGATACAAAGAGGAGGAGGCAGGAAGAAGAAAGGGAAGGAATGTCCTCAAATTTACATTCCATCATGAGCTGAATGAAACCAATTGCCCCAGCTCTGGCCCCTGGGATCAAGCACAAGTCTAATCCTTCTTACACAATAATCATGCTCCTTGTCTTGCCTTAAGTCATATTTTCCAAGATGAACATCCCCAGTTCATCAGAAGATCCTTGTTATCTAACCTTATCCTTAAAACAATCTACCCCTCCAAGACAAGCAAAAGCTAGGCTAGCTGCTTCCCAACCCCTTACAGACACCCAATCTCAGTAAAGGAAGTAGAATTGATTTCTTTTCAGTCCAGTCCTGGGACATTACCCCCTTGGGCAGTCTTATTCAGTCCAGTAAGAGAAAAGAGTACCTTCTTTGCAGAGAAATAGCTTGAACCTCCAAAGACCAATTAAACCCTTTGAGGGCAATGATTTATTTATTGATCCATTTCTGATCAGAGCAGGAATTTAAGTCACAGAAGCACATGAAACCACAAAAATTATGCTTACTTAATTTGCAAAGTGTTTTCCCTGCATTATCTAATTTGACCTTCACAGTCTCTGGAGTGAATGCTGGAGGTACTATCCTATTTTCACAAATAAGGAAACTGGGGCTCTGAAAGGTGAATTGATTTGTCTATGGTCATATGGTTATTAAGTTTCAGAGGTAGGGGAGGTGGAACCAAAATGGCAGAATAAGAGCAGGAAATTGCTCCAGATTCCTTTAAATAATAACTCTAAACAAATTTTAGAGCATCAGAACACTCCAAAAGATGGAGAACTTTTTCCAGCAGAAGGAAACTTAGAAGTTCAGCAAAAAAGCTCTGTGACACCAGAGTGGGAGTTCAGCATGCAATCCTAGTGCAGTATGTGCTGGTGCAGCACCAGGACCCAGCCCCAGCCCGGCATAGGCCCAGTGGCAATACTGGTGGCTTCTGGACCTCTCAGCCCAGGAACACCAAAGAGGATCTGAAAGATCAGCAGAAAAGGTCTGTGGAACCAGGGTGGGAGCCAAGCATGCAAGCCCCAGCTCAAGCTCTGGCCTAGACCCCAGCATCCACAAGGTGGGACCTCTGAATCAGCAGTAGTGCTGAAGTTCTCTGGACCTCTCAGCCCAGGGACACCTGAGAGGATTCAGCAAGGTCAGTAGAGAGGATCTAGGTGGGAGTCTGGTGTGTAACCACAGTCAGCAGAGCCCCCACCTCAGGCCAGCAGACTAGATCTTACAGCTACAGTGGGGCAGGACACACCTAACAGCTCCAGGACAGAAAAGAGAGCTTGTGGTCAGATTCCCAGAAGGATTTCTGAAAACAATTGCACAAAACCCGTAGTTTCGAAACAATGGACCCTCCACCCTGGGAACAGAACTTTACTTTAACAGAGTTAAAAGCAGAGTAATAAACTAGGAAAATGAGCAGAAAACAAAAAATGTTTCAGACCATTGAAAGTTATTATGGTGAAAAGAAAGATCAAAACACACACTCAGAAGATGATAACAAAGGTAAAGCTCCTACATCCAAAGCCTCCAAGAAAAATAAGAAGTGGGCTGAGGAGTTTAATTGAGAAGAGCTCAAAAGGGACTTTGAAATTCAAGTAAGAGAGATAGAGGAAAAATTAGGGAAAGAATTGAGAGAGGTGCAAAAGGAATTACAAAAAGCTAATGAGGAAAAGAATGCCTTTAAAAAGCAGAAGTGGCCAAATGAGAAAGGATGTACAAAAGCTTACTGAGGAAAAGTTCTTAAAAACAGAATTGATCAAGTGAAAGCTAATGACTTTATAAGAAATCAAAATACCATGAATCAAAACCAAAAAAAAACATGAAAAAATAGAGGGAAATGTGAAATATGTCATTAGAAAAACAACTGACCTGGAAAATAGATCCAGAAGAGACAAAAATTATTGATCTACCTGAAAATCATGATCAAAACAGAGCCTGGATAGAGAGCAATCTGGAACTATGCTCAAAGAGTTATCAAACTGTACATACTCTTTGACCCAGCAGTGTTTCTATTGGGCTTATATTCCCAAAGAAATCTTAAAGAAAGGAAAGGAACCCACATGTGCAAGAATGTTTGTGGCAGCTCTTTTTGTAGTGGCAAGAAACTGGAAACTGAATGGCTGAATAAATTATAGTATATGAATATTATGGAATAGTATTGTTCTGTAAGAAATGACCAGCAGGATGATTTCAGAGAAGTCTGGAGAGACTTGCATGAACTGATGCTGAGTGAAATGAGCAGAACCAGGAGCAACAAGACTATACAATGATCACTTCTTATGGACATGGTTCTCTTCAACAATGAGATGTTTCAAACCAGTTCCTATTGTTCAGTGAAGAAGATAATCATATACATCCAGAGAGAGGCCTGAGGGAACTGAGTGTAGACCACAACACAGCATTTTAATGCTTTCTATGAATGTTTGCTTGCATTTTGTTTTCCTTCTTAGGCTGTTTTTTTTTCTTTTTCTAGATGTGATTTTTCTTGTGCAGCAAGATAACTGTATAGATATGTATACATATATAGGATTTGTCAAGTATTTTAACATATTTAACATGGATTAGACTACCTGTCATCTAGGGGTGGAGGTAGGGGAAAAATTTGGAACAAAAAAATTTTTGAAAAGGTCAATGTAGAAAAATTACTCATATGTTCTATAAATAAAAAGCTTTAATAACAAAAAAGAGCCTGAGCATCATCTTTCAAGAAGTTATCAAGGAAAATTGTCCTGATATTCTAGAACCAGTGGATAAAATAGAAATTGAAAAAATCCTCCTCCTAATTACCTCCTGAAAGAGATCCCAAAATGAAAACTCCCAGGAATATTATAATCAAATTCCAGAACTTCCAGATCAAGGAGAAAAATATTGCAAGCCTCCAGAAAGAAGCAATTCAAGTATAGTGGAGTCACAATCAGGATAACACAAGATTAAGCAGCTTCTATGTTAAAGGATCAGAGGGTTTAGAATATGATATTCCAGAAAGCAATGGAACTAGGATTACAGTCAAGAATCACCTACCCAATATAACTGGGGAAAAGGTGGTCATTCCATGAAACAGATTATTTTCATGCATTCATGATAAAAAGACTAGAGCTGAATGGAAAATTTGATTTTCAAATACAGCACTCTGGAGAAGCATAAGGAGGTAATCAGGAAAGTAATATAAGGTACTTAACAAGGTTTATCTGTTTACATTCTTTACAGACATGGGAGAATGATACTTGTAACTCATTAGAGCATTCTCATAATTAAGGCAGTTAGGAGTATATATAGACAGAGGGCATGGGTGTGAGTTGAATACGAAGGGATATCTTTTTTTAAAAGTGATGAAAATTAAGGGGTGAGAGAGGAATGTACTGGGAGAAAGGGAAAAAGAGAAGTGGAATGGTGAAAATTATCTGCCATAAAAAAGAGACAAGAAAAAGCTTTTACAGTTGAGGGGAAAAGGGGGAAGAAAGGGGAATGAGTGAACCTTACTCTCATCAGATTGGCTCAAATAGGAAATAACATACATACTCAATAAAGGTATAGAAATCTATCTTACCTTGTAGGAAAATAGGAGAAGAATGATATATGGGAAGGGGATGATAAAAGAGAGGGCATATTGGGGGAGGGAGTACTAAAACACTTTTTGAGGAGGAACAGGGTGAAAGAAGAGAGAATAAATCATTGGGGGAAATATAATTAGTAATAGTAATGGTAAAAAAATTTCAAAACAAGTTTCTCTGATGGAATATTATTGTTCTCTGGAAAATGACAAGCAGGATGTTCTCAGGAAAAAAAAAACTGTGAAGTTCTCCATGAACAAAGTGAAATACTATATACAAAGAAATAGCAATTTTCTGGGATGACCAGCTGTAAATGACTTTGTTATTCTCAGTAGTGCAATCATACACAACTACTCTGAAGGACGTAAGATGAAAAATCCTATCCATAGCCAGAGAAAGAACTGATTGTGTATGAATACAGATCAAAAGGCATTCTCTATTTCTCTATCTCTCTCTTTGTTTTTAATTTAATTTTTCTTGAGGGTTTTTATTTTCACAGATCTAAGTTTTTTTTCACAACTTGACTTTTATGGAAATGTTTTGCATAACTTCACAGGTGATTTCTTAACTGTGAGTAGGGATTAGAATGAGAACCTAGAACTCAAAAATCTTAAAAACAATTTTTTTTGATGAAGCAATTGAGGTCAAGTGACTTGCCCAGGGTCACACAGCTAGGAAGAATTAAGTGCCTGAGATCAGATTTTAACTCAGGTCCTCCTGAATTCAGAGCTAGGAAAAACAAATGTTTAAAAAAACTGTTTTGAATATAACTGGGGGAAAATATTAAATAATTTTTAAAAAATTTTAAATTACATTTTAAAAGTTTCAGAGATAGGATTTGAACCCACATCTTCCCCACTTCATGCTGTCCACTACACTTCTCTAGCCAATGCTGTCTTGTTGTTTAGTCATTTCAATTGTGACTCCAATTAGAGTTTTCTTGACAAAAAATATTGGATTCTTTCACCATTTCTGGCAAAAAATATTGGAATGGTTCACCATTTCCTACTCCAGCTCATTTTATAATCAATGTCTTGCCTATTATATAAATCCTTTGAATGCAGGAATCTTACCAGGCAGCAACAGGCATCAGCAAGCACTGGTTGATGCCTTGTCCATTCTCTTCTCAGAACTCAAAGCAGAAAATCTTGGTTTAGCTCAGCCATGGGTTCAAATTCACTTGAGAGATTATTCTGAGGTTCAGTTTTGGTTTAAGGTCAATGGATTTAGAAAATGAGCTGCTTTGTTTTCCTTGAAACTGCTTTACCGGTATAGATATCCACTTAGATGCTTGACACTATAATGTTGCAATGAATTACATCTCTCTCTAAAAAAATAAAGAAAAGAACAGGAAACATAAAACTTTATTCAGTAACAATTTCTTAATGCCTCAGGTCCATGTTGTGGCCAATTAGATGAATATGTTGCTTTTTAATACAAATACATAATTTTAAGTGTATTTCTTTCTAACCTAATTGCTTTTCTTTTTCAGAATAATACCTATTGACAATCCTTCCTAGTTATGTGGGAGTACTCCCTACAGTAGCTGTTCCCTGTTTGTTCCTGGAAGACTTGTCATTTGCTGAATTACATGAGAAGTACTAATTCATGGGAGTTTTTGTTCTACTTCTGTTACTTCCTAAAAACATAAGAAAACTGAAATAAACTCAACTAAATAGCATATACAAGAAGAATGTTCCAGAAAATGTCCTTTCTGAGATTTGTTGCTACAGCACTGTTCATTTATATGATGGATATTTCAGATACTTTCCAGAGCATGCTGGAATACCACCCAAACTGTTATTCTAGTCTCATGGTGGGCATAAGCTTCAATATTACTGAAAGGAAGACAGTCTATCTGTCTCTCTGTGTTTTTTCTGTGGGTCTGTCTGTCTGTCTGTCTCTGTCTCTCTGGCTCTGTGTCTCTGTCTCTCTGGCTCTGTGTCTCTGTCTCTTAAACACACACACACACACACATACACACACACACACACACACACACACACACACACACACACACACACCAGGAAAAGCTGGCAGAGAATACCTTTCTTTGCTAGGTATTTTGGAGAAAGCAGAATTGGGTAATTAGAATGACCTACTCTAAGTGACCCAGATGATGATGGAAGTTACAGCTGAGAAGAACATAGGCTTGTTCTTCCTAAGTCTCTGACCAACCAAATTATATAAGCTAGAGAAACCTTGCCCAGATGCTGAGGAAGAGATGATGATATCATAAAATTCCATCATCTAGTTGGAGATTGAGACCTGCCTGTCTGATATAAAAAGAGAGCCTAACCAGGGGTGTGCTATTAACACCCCCATGGGGGAAAATATACACATGACATATTTTTAAATTTAATGTACATAAAGACATTTTTGATTACTTTCTTAAGTTTAAAAATCAACAAAGCAATAAATCAACTTTTAGTTGTGGTATTTGCTGGTTTCTAAGGTATAAATACTCATGCTGAAAATTTTAAAAATCCTTCTTTTCCTGAATAGGTTTGAGCTGGTTCCAGCACACTCCTGCCTATTATAGCCCTGAGAGAAGCTTCTATTTGAGGCATAGTATTGTGGGGGCTAGTGCATATTAAAGGGCTTATGGAATAATACAGGTGTAATTCTAAGATCACTGAATTCATCCTTAAAAATCAGGCTAGTTTTTAGAAGCTTTGATGCCTTAAAATAAGGAATATGCACCATCTGGTGGAAGCTAAGAAGATTTACAATATAATGGAGAATGTGAATAGATTCTACCACCACCAGGTGACATTGAAGAGAGCAGCAGGAAGCAACAGAAAATTAGAAGACAATGAAAGAGATCCATGATGCAACAACCTACCTGCTCAGGTCAGAGGGAAACTGCTCTCCTAGAAGTTGAGGAGAGGTTCAGAAAGGAGAATTATGAGGGAGATATCTACCAATGATATCTGCTGAGGGCAACAGATGAAAATTATAAGAAAGGAGTAATGCTATGCAAGGAAATATGGTGGGAGGTAGCAACATGGGGGACCAAGTCCCAATTATCCTTCAATGGATCTCTACTGGAACAGTATTTCAATTTAAGCTCTGTCCCTTTCTAGTAATTTGTAAATACAGTAAAAAGTGTTTATATCTTGAGTCTTATGGATCTATGTGCTTGCAAGGGGAATCAGTAGCTACCTGTACAGGAAAAGGGAAGGAAGTGGGAAAAAGAAGTTCCCAAAGTATCTAAATGGGATCAAGGTATCACAGAAAAGGGAAATTCCCAAAGTGTTTGCAAGTCTATCTGTCAGAAGGGTTATATTTCCATTATAATAAATTTTCCCTTAGTCAAGAATGGATTCTTATTTGAGATTATTTTTGTATCTGCCTTAATCTTACAAAGTCCAAGAATGTGACCAACTCCTGAGCATAGAATGAATAATCCTGTGCCGTAGAGAGGTTAAATGACTTCCCCAATATCATACAGATAATAAGTGCTGGAGTCAGGATTTGAACCTCTTTTCTCTGATTCTACTTCCAGTTTTCTTCCACGGGTTATGGTACTAAAAGGTGTAGGCTACTAGCCTGCTGTTTGGGTAAGGATTGTATCATACAAGGTCTTTTACTCAGGTCAGGAGGTTCAGAATCTCAATTTACTAAGATCATGCTCTGGGTAGGACTGATACATGAGTATCAAATGTGTACTAGGCTAATCGAGGCAGAGGCAGCCAATCAATGAGATCCATTTCCAATGAGTCATGCCCGATTTCCAGGTTCCTTGCTATCAGGAAGAAAGTATATGATATATAACAGAATAACAGAATCAGAACATCAAGCCACTTGGTCAGTTGAAAGGTCTTTCAGGAAAGGTCACCTAGTTCTAAGTGGGAATAATTGGGAGGTATTGGGTGCTCAGGGACAACTAGTACCTCTGGTGTTGGAGCTGCTGAGCCATTTTCAGTTGATCATCTAACTTTGGTGTCTACCTGTCACTCAACTCTTACCTGTGGCTTCAAGAAACTTTATCATGCATGGCAGCCCCATCCTAGTAAAATCATCTCAGCAGAGAGGCTAAACAAGTGGAGAGCAAATGACAGATGTCAAACCTGTGGGTGAATTAGGGGGTATCCACCCCCAAGCATATGAAGTCTCTACTGGAATGGATGGACAAGAACAAGTCTTTCCAACAGCCATGGAGGCTGCTGAAACAGGCATTGTGGAGCATTTAGAGCTTGGTCAGACACTGAAAACACTAAGGTCATTCAGATTTTTGTCTTGTCATTGAACTCCAATGACTTTGAAAGAGACTTTGTGCAACTCTGCTTCACTTAAATCCAGTTCACCCACGAATCAAGACATCTGCCATGATGTCTTTGGTCCTCTTTGGGAAAAAAAGGGCCAGCAACAACAGGGGGGAGAAATATGTTAACTTAGGATGAGCCTCCATTTTGTAGCTAAATAATTTTTATATGAGATATCTCTCTGTAAGAAGTACTTAAATAGTATAGCTTGGCAAAGCTATACTATTTTAGGTTCATGTACCCCCAAATTTGGTAAACAATTATTAATCACATATGTTATTTCCAAATTTGATAAACTATTAAAATATGTATGTCTCATGTTTGGTAAACAAGTACTAATGGGGTATGAGTGTGTGTGTGTTCCAAATTTAGTCGACAATTATTACTAATACTGTTAAAGCTTTGATTTGGTGGTTTTCTTTCATCATAAGTCCAGGCAATCAGAACATAGATACAACTTGTAAACATTCTTTTGGTTGGAAAAATCTAGCAGAGACCCAAGCAACAGCTTACTCCTGGGTAGCTAGGACAGACTCCCAGGTTTCCTGAACTTGGAAATGTGAGTATCTTGTGTTCAGTCAAGAGCAGCTCTGATAGACGCCAAAATGCTATCTTAGAGAAAGACTCATGAATTCTGTCTGGACAGAGAAGAAGGCTTGCCATGAGAACTGGTACAAAACACATCAATAAGACCCTCTAGGAATCTGTTGGTGGTTTGTTCCTAGAGGGTTATTATTGAATAATCAATAAAGTTGGATTAGAAACACTCCTGAGGGTAAATCTTCTTAGTGTATGGCTATCATTAGCCCTAATACCTAATGCTAAATCAGTTGTGTGCATACACTGTGTATTACACCAGTATAAGCTATGGCGAAACCTAGAGAGGTATCAATTCCATTAGAGAGCTAAATGAGCCCTGTAATTGTTGGGGTACCTAAAGTCAAGGCAAAATGCTTTTCCAGTGATAGAACTGGAAATACACTGAGAAATCTTATTCCTTAGTTCTCTTCTTTGAGCATTCCCTTCAAGTCAAGAGAGTCCTCTTCCATCTCAGCATTGCTTCATACAAGGTTATAATTTCCTACATTAATCAAAAGCAATGGAAGGAACTGAATTTGACCTCATGGTTCCTGGGTCTGAGTCCAGGTTTTATCTCCTACTTCCTAGTTAGTCACAACTTCTCTGAGCTAATAATACTTGCATAATCTCCTTAGTAAAGCTGTTGTGACAATCAAAAGAAAATACGTTCAAAGCATTAAATGGGAACCATTAAGATCAGAGATTTAGAGTAGAAGGTAAGGTACTTAGAGGTGATCTAGTCCAACTCCTTCATTTTAGGCATGAACAAGATGAGATCAAGATAGACTGACTTACCCAGGCTCACAAAGGGGCAGGGGCAGAATCTGACTTCCAATACAGCACTTTTTCCATTCATTGCATTAGAATGCTATTAGTTCTCTTCTACAGTTGTTGCTGCCAACTGGCATCTTATGATGCAAACTGGGTTATTACCCACTTCTTCCCCCTCCAACCCTCAGCCCCCAACAACCATCCCTCCCACTCCTTACACATTCTTTTCAGCTCCAGTTGCTGAGTGAGCTACTTGCTGGCTTTATCTCTCTATCATAGGTTAAATCCTGCTTGGCATCCTAAAGCCACTCATCCACTACATACAAAGGGAAGCTTAGATTCCAGGTTCAGTATCCTCAGTGGGAACATGTCAAAGTCCCAGACAAGCTGTCAAACTGCCTGCTGATACTATTTGAAATTCACAATTGGGTACATTTTTACTTTCAGAAATAATATGACCCATTCCAACTGGTGATGTGTGATGTTTGCTGTTTAATTTGGGCTTCCTTAGAACTTCTATAAGCAGAATCATAGAATCTCAGAACCAGAAGAGACACCAAAGTCATCTCATCCAACCTGTCCCTGAACAGTAATTCCCTCCATAGCAATTCCAACAACTAGCCATCTAGCTTCTTCCTGAAGATACTTGGGATCTCTATCCAAGATCTACCTAAGATCTTACTCTCTCCCAAAGACAGCAAATTCCTTTGTGTGCTGTGATACCTGCTTGGAGTTATACACTAATTGTTCCTAGCACAGCATGTATCCAAAAGCAGATATTCTGACATATGTCAGACTGCAAGGATCACTGTGAGACAACAAGTACATTCTGATACAAGAAAAAGTCAATAATAGTTCCAGCATCTCAAGTCCTGGCCACAACTTCCACTGGGCAACAGAACAAATTATGGATTCCAGTCATTCCCATGTGCTCACAAGCAAGCTTTGAGCCCTTCTCCCTCCCCATAGTTCTTCCACCTGTCACCCGTGACTATGCTTTATGCCCTGTGATTACTGATGTTTGAATACTTTTCATGGAGGAGACATAGGCCAGTAAAAGTGATTAAATAACTAAGTAGACCTTGTGCTAAGTGAGTTATTTCTTGGCTGTCATTATGTCTAATTCACCACAGATTACTCAGTCTGAGGGCTTTTTAGAATCATAAGTGGCCAAGATCATTTTTTACCTCATCATCCCATTATCCATAATGAGAAAATACTTCTAAATGTGAAGATTACTCTTCCCAAAGATCCCAAGAGAGCCTTCTGGTAGGCATTAGCAAAATATATTAACTGTTGTCTGGTAACAGGAAAAGAATTCAAAAGGATGCCCATACAATAGTGGCAGGCACTCCCAGAACTGGCATGCCTTTCCTTATAAAGTTATTTCACACTGCAGAGGAATTTGCCACGATGTATCCTGGCAGATTGAGGATTTACAGTTTTCTTAAGGACTCAGGGGTCATAAAAGATCTTAAAAAGCTAAGGTTAGGATGAAAGAGCATAAATAATCCCATAGTTGAAAACTAAAGAGATTTCCCACTACACAAGATATTGGATTTCTAAAATATATTTTATGTATGCAGTTTATCTTTACATAACTATTATTTCCTCCAAATTGAGCCCTTCCTTGTGTCAAGGGAAAAAAATTGAGAAAAAAAAACCCAATACAGAAACTTTGTTTTCTATCCTAGATATCACCCAATTCTACCAGAGGAGATAGGTTTCATGAACTCTTCTCCAGGACCTTCATTGGTTTTTCCATTCTTTAGTGTTCAGTTTCCTTTTGATAATTTTGTTATTATTGTTGATGTCCTTGTATATGTTATCTTGGTCCTGTTTATTTTGTTCTATATCAGGTCATAAAAATCTTTCCACGTTTCTCTGGATTCCTCACGTTCTCTATGTCTTACTATTTAATAATATTCCATTACGTTCATTTGTCATAATTTTGGGTTTTTTATTCATTCCCTAATTATTACTTAACTTGGCTACCATAAAGAATCTTGTTATAAATATTTTTAATGTTTACTGGGCATTTATTTCTGGCTAGGACTTCCTTAGAGTATATTCATTAATGGTTGTTAAATTTCTGAAGAAAGAAAAGTAGACTATCTAGACTAACCTAGACTATCAACTGAAGGCAGCACTTAAATCTCTAATATCAGGTTTTTAGGGCCAAATAAGAAGCATTCTGAAAAGATGCCTCCTTCCCTTATCCTCCCTGGCATTTGTCCTGGAAACCAAGACCTATTTTCAGAATTCAAAGGGCTTTCATGTACAAGGGGAATTAGGTGTATTTAGGCTAAAATCATCTAGTCTACTCTGCTCCATGCCCCATTTGCCCATAAAAGGAAAGGGACAATAGGGACAATACCAAGGTCATACAGAACTTGAAACCCAAATCTAGTATCATTGGTTCTCTGAGATCAATTTAATCCATTCCTTTTAGAGACGTAGCCTAAGCAGGCCTAAATTCATGAAGTTCTGTTTCCCCATTCTGTTCTAGGAAAATGTTCTCTCCTTGCCCTCCTAGAGCAGTGGTTCTCACACTTTTGTTTGAGGATCTGTCCAAAGTGCTTTTGTTTGTGTGGGTTATATTTCTAGATATTGACCATATCAAAAATAAAAACTAATTTTGAATTTGTAGACCCTCTAAAAAGGGTTTCAGAAACCCCTAGGATACTCTGACCCAAACTTTGAGAACTACTATCCTAGGGCACAAAGAACTAGAGATTCCTTCTGCCTTTTGTACCCCAAGTTATTGAAAGAAGCATGTCAAGGGACATCATCCCTAACTTGACATATCAATAAGTCCTCTGATTTTACACTACACAAAATGCTTTTGTCTCCTGTTACCTATGTAGTAGGACAAATCTCATTTCTCAGGATTTCTGTTTCCTTATCCAAAAAAATGCAAGAATTGGACTAATGACCACTGAGGATCTTTCCATTTCTAAATCTGCGATCCTATGATGCAATGAACAGCTATCAGAGACCTGTGGACAAGAAGTCCCTCTTATTTTACACTGCACAAAATTCTTCTGTCTCCTATTACCTGTGTGACCTTGGACAAATCTCTTCATTTCTCAGGATTTCTGTTTCCTCATCCAAAAAAATGCAAGGATTAGACTAGATGACCACTGAGGACCTTTCCATTTCTAAATCTATGATTCTATGATATGATGAGCAGCTATCAGAGACCTGTGGACTCTACAAGAAGAAGGCTAGAAGGCAGTTTCTGTAACATGTAGATATTTTCCCATTCATACTGCATCCATGCAATCCTACTTCATTCCCATTCTTCCATTAGATGGATAGAGCTAAAACAGATTTTCCTTAACTCTCTCCTTTCCCCTGTAAAATCATGACAATAAAATCCATTTCTTGGGAATTCATTAAAAGAAATGACTGGATATACATTCCAGTTTTATTTGAAAGCAAACCCTGCAGTGGAGCTGTAATAAGGATTGATGTTAAATCTAACAATATGGGACCTTAGAATTCGGGGGGACCCTTTTTCCAATAACCTCGCCCACTAACTCTTACAGACTTTAAAGAAACTTCTGTGTGTTTATGTGTTTTAAAATTCTTGTTTCCATCAAAGTCAGTCTAAATAAGCTAGAGGGAGAAAAGGACAAGACTACTACAGGTTCAGCATGAAAAAAGAAGCAAGTCAGACAAAAGTATTATTCTCTTTCAACTTATCGTGAATTTCTCTCAAATTTCTCCTCCCCAAATTCAATTTCTGGCCTTTCTTCTTCAATCCAATCCCTATGAAATCAACTGTGCAATTTCTTTCCCCTACTTAACTAACTCAAGTCCTTCTTTCCTCTCTGCTCTTTCCCTTGCAATATTCCTCATAGAAGCAAGAAGTAATCAAAGCTAAAGCCCTGAGACTTCAGTCATTTATTAAGCACCTACTACACATCTAGCCACTGTACTAAGCACTGGGATGCAAAGAAAGGCAAAAGACAATCATTTCTTTCAAACTATGCATACCCTTTGACCCAGCAGTGTTTCTATTGGGCTTATATCCCAAAGAAATCTTAAAAGAAGGAAAGGGACCCACATGTGCAAGAATGTTTGTGGCAGCTGTTTTTGTAGTGGCTAGAAACTGGAAACTGAATGGATGCCCATCAATTGGAGAGTGGCTGAATAAATTATGGTATATGAATGTTATGGAATATTATTGCTCTGTGAGAAACGACCAGCAGGATGATTTCAGAGAGGCCTGGAGAGACTTGCATGAACTGATGCTGAGTGAAACGAGCAGAACTAGGAGAACATTATACACGGCAACAACAAAACTATATTATGATCAGTACTGATGGACATGGCTCTCTTCAACAATGAAATGCTTCAAACCAGTTCCAATTGTTCAGTGAAGAAAGCCATATATACCCAGAGAGAGGGATGTGAAATGTGGACCACAACATAACATTTCCATGCTCTCTATTGATGTTTGCTTGCATTGTGTTTCCTTTATTGGATTATTCTTTCTTGTAGATATGATTTCTCCTGCACAAAAAAATGATGTGTGGCAATAACTATACATATATTCGATTTCTTAAGTATTCTAACATAATTATCATGTAGTGGATATCCTGCCATCTAGGGGAGGGGTGGGGAGTAGGGGGGGAAAATTTGTAACAGAAAGCTTTGTAAGGGTTAATGTTTAGGAATTACCCATACATATGTTTTGCAAATAAAAAGTATTAATAAATTTTTAAAAAATAATAATTCATAGAGATTAAAATTATATCCTCTGTCTGCCTCAGTTTTCTCAACTTTAAGTGAAGATAAAAAGAATACCATCTCCTAGCATTACTGTGAGGATCAAATGAGATAATGTTTGTAAAGTGTTTAACACAGTACCTGATACAATAGGCATTCAAGTACTTGTTTCCTTCTTTCCTTTTTCTTTTCTTCTTTCCTTCATTCCTTCCTTCCTCCCTCACTGTCTTCCCTCCTTTATGTATTAACTCAAAAGACTGCTATGAAGCTCAAATGGAGTTACATATATAAGGTACTTTGCAAATGTATTAATTGCTGTTTAAATGCTGATTGCTATGCATGTGGGCATGCTCTAGCTTATTCAAATAATTATTAATTTAATTCACCTGACTATGCAAAAGATGAAATAAAACATAATTTTTGCCTTCTAGGAGCTTATGGACTAGTTGAAGAAATAAGAGAGGTACTTGAATATCATGTCCTAATTGGTATTACAGTTAAGTACAAAAATGAGTCCCAAATAAAGAACCATGAGAATTTGAGGAAGAAGAGGCTCACTTTCAGCAAAGGAGAATCAGGGAAATCTTCACAAGCAAGGTGGCACTCCAGCTAGGAGTTATTGAAGAAAAGATTTCAGTGATTACAAATGGAAGAAGTCCAATCCAAGAATATGAAGGTGGGATAAGTTACACAAGCATACAAGGAAGAAGCACAAAGGTTGCATTGAAAAGTACATGAAGAAAAGTAGTGAAAAAAAAATAAAGGCCATAAAGGCAGATTGTAGCCAGTTTGGGGAGAACTTGGATTCTGGCTGAGAGGTTTATCATTTATTCTGTAGATAATGAGGAAGCACTGGAAATGTTTGAGGAGAGGAATAATAGAATCAAATCAGTGTTTCAAAAAAACCAGTCTGGAAACATGTAAAAAGGTGGTTAAAAAAAAGGGTAAAGGCAAGGATGACAACTGAAAGACCTACATAATGGTGAAAACAAGAAGTAATGAGGCTTTATCCAGAGTGACATATGAGAGAGAGAAAGCATGATGTAGTAGAGGGGTGGGGGTTAAAAAATTGACAGAGCTTAGCAAATGACTTCATATAAATGATGAGAGAAACTGAGAGGCAATATGGTATAATAAAAAGATCACTACTGAGTTGGTGTCAGAGGATATGACTTTAAATCCCACTTCAGACACTTACTGCCGCCCTGAGCTTGAGCAAACAACTCAACCTCTCTTAGTCTCAGTTCCTTCATCTATAAAATAAGAGCAAAGAATTCTCATATCCTCTGAGGTTCTTTTCAGCCCTAAGGCTACAATATTGTAAAGTATGAGCCTGGATGGAAGGATGATGGAAACAGAAATAACAAAGAAATTGGAAGAAGGACAAGTTTGGAGGAAAGGCTATGAGTTCAATTTTGGACACAGAATTTGTGCTACCAAGAGGACCTAAGTCTTTTTTACTTAAGCACACAATAATTGATAGTGAGAGGAAGAAACTGAGAACACATTGGGAAAGATGAGAAAACCAGTCTGAGGTTAAACATTTTCTGTAGAGACTCTCCATGGAGGTAATTGAGTTCACTACAAAAATGTTTCTGTCCTTACCTGATAAGAATTTTCTGGGTTTGCCAACACAGACATACCTAAATAATATCAGTTTAACCATTGTGCCTGCTAAAATTGGAGTTGGCTGGTTCCCAGAACTGAACATAGTATTCCAGATTTGGTCTGACCAGAAACAGAACTATCATCTCCTTCATCATGGATGTTGTGTTTTATCAATGCAGTTGAAGTCATATTAGCTTTTTTGTCTGTCTTAGCACACTGAGTCACAGAGTTCACAATCCACTAAAAAAATCTTTCCCTCAGTTCTTTCTTACATGAACTACTATCCCACTATACCTCTCCCCTTAATCTTATATCAATGGCCACCCTTTAAGGCAGATGTTAATAGATAGGATAACTGATGGAGAAAAATAGCTGGGATGGTTGAAGGGCCTGAATATCATGTCAGTAACTCGTGATGTTTCATTTTATTGAAAAGATTTAAGAGAAAAATGATAGCTAACTTTGAATGCCTGAAAAATTATGCAGAAGAAGCATTAAATTTACTCTGTTTGACCCTAAAGAGTACAACCAGGAGCAATGTGTGGAAGATGGCAAGAGGCAGATTTAGAATTGATTGATTCCAGAATACCCTCCCATGATACAGGTTGAAACATACTCATACTTGCCTGTCTTTATGGCATCCATGTACTCCCAAGAGTTGACCACTAGGGTCAACATATTAGAAACATTCCTTAATTTCTTCTGATAAAACAAAGGAACACAATAGTTATCTACCAGAAGTTCATCACCTGAAGTCTCATCAACATAGAAATGGATTCAGCTATCTTTTTTAAAAGTTCTTTGTTATAAAAGGAGGAAGAATACAACAGGAAAATCAACCAATATATAAAAAAGATATTAGTAAAATTTCATCTTTTTTTTTTAAAAAAGAGTTAATGCCATCACATTGATTGATCTATTTTAATGAGAAGTACACCAGTCAGGGTTCAGGAATGAGTTGTAGACAGAATTCCACCACACTGAGGTATCCCTTAGGATTTTGAAAATAGTTTTATATTGCTGTTGTCTCCTCCATGTACCCCAGGCCTGTCAATCTGGGTACAGATGACCCAAATCAGTCCCAGCCCAGAGAGAAATTGGGGAGTTGGCTCTACACACAAGCTATATATCTATAGCTCTATAGATATACTAAGTAAAATACAGTAAGCCACTTAGGTTTACATTAATCAACATTTGTATCTTGGGTTATGAACATTAAAAAAGAAAGAAAATATTTCAGGGAAAGATAGGAAACAAACAGAGAGGAATCAGTTGGGGCCGGGAAAATCCAGAAAGAAGAAATAGGAGAAGGGAAGAAAAGGAAGGGAAGCATATTCACTATCTAGCTCCTTGCTTTTTTTGGGTCCACTGTTCTTCCTTAGTCTCAACTTTTAGCCAAGAGTCTCTGAGGGCCATCCGTCCCAAAATCTGTTTCCAACTTGAATGACATATTTTGCCACCTTTTAGCCCTTCAATTACTCAGCTTTTCATTTGTTTCTCCCAAAAAGGATAGGAATCTAAGCTCTATCCACACAAGTCAGGTCTCTCCTCCAAGTCTTTCTGCCCCACTTGTGGGTATGACTAAATAAAGAAAAAATAAAACAGGTTCTTTCATGCAATTTCTAGTAAAGGGAAGGGAATAAGCATTGACATATTGCCTGCTATGTACCAGGCTCTGGTACACTTTTTTTAAATAAATGTTTGTATCCAAACAAAATTCAAATTTTAACAAATGTTTGTATTTGATCTTCACAACAACTCTGAAGACAAAATTCTATAATTATTCCAATTTTATAGTTAAGAAAACTGAGATAAACAGAGGTAGAGTGTCTTACACTTAACTACTATTAAGTATCATACAACTACTAAATATCTCCAAGTATATTTGAATTCAGATCTTCTTGACTCCAGGACCAATTCTCTAAATATTGTGCTACCTCTTGCCTCAACTTCTAGTCTAGTAGAAGATAAGACATATAACACAAATAAAGCAAATACATTGCAAATCAATATAATACAAATTAAAAGGTATGATAGAATGAAGTATTATAAACATGATGAGTATTAAGCATTTTAAAAGGACAGATGAGATAAAAATCATTTCTGGTATCTTAATAATTTGTCACAGGGCAGCTACCTCCTTCTCTGTAAGGAAAAGCAGATTCAGAGTCCTTCTCTGATGAGCAGAAAGGTGTCCCTTGGCTTTGACAGCTGGCTCAGGTAGCTGATAAAATTCTCTTTATCACGTTAAAAAGCAGTTCCTTCATCCTGAATTGTCTTCAAGAAAAACTTCACAAACCAATTCAGAGACTTCCTTCCCCAAGACAGTTACTATGTCTCTCAAAGATAAGCACATGGAAAACTTAATTGCTACCCCAAAAAAGGACCAATGTTGGCACTGGCTTTTTCTCTGTTGCTGCTCAGAAAGAAACAAATCCCCTTTTTTTCAGTCTGATCCAACATGAGTGTCTGCTATTCTCTTTTAGTATGTTGTACCTAAGGGATAGGTGGGATTCTAATGCACTATGGAATTCTGGCTTAACCCGGGACAGCAGTCAGACAGTGTAATAAGCAGAATAGTTTTAAGTAAATAAACATATTTGTATCTTAGAAAAACCACAAGAGATCACCTAGTCTTGCTCAGTGCCTCTGAGCAAAATTGTATTATATCCATCCGTGACAGCTAGTAATATCCCTCCTTATCCCCAGCAAAAAGAAAAGAATTTCTTCAAGCTCAACCATTCTTTTCTTGCTTAACAAGCCTGAGTTTGTGTCTCTGTACATTAGGAATAGAATGAGAAATTCTCAAAGAAATCAAAGTTATCTATAGTAATATGAAAAAATTCACCAAGTCACTGTTAATCAGAGAAATGCAAATTAAAACAACTCTAAGGTACCACCTCACACCTAGCAAATTGACTAATACAACAATCCTACTTTCTCTTCCAATTTCCAGCCACTACTTAAACTTCAATGCTATACTTCTTTTCATGGAATACTGGATACTCTTTCTCCACATCCCTTTATCCCAAACATTCTTTATGGCTCTGCCAATTGTCTTCCCTACCTCAAATAAGCTACTGAATTATTAAGGCCTTCCCATCCCATTATAGATTAGACCCAAAATCTTGACCCTATTTCAATCTTTCAAACCTCAGAGTCTCTCACCTTCTTTATTTCCTCATCCCACTGTGTGCTATAGAAAAAATTAGTCTGGAGAGACTTTCAAAAACTGAAGCTAAGTGAAGTGAATAGAATCAAAAGAATATTGTACACAGCAACAACAAGATTATGTAATAATCAACTCTAATGGTCGTGGCTCTTTTCAACAATATAGTGGTTGAGGCCAATTTCAATAAACTTGTGATGGAGAGAGCCATGTGCACCCAGAAAGAAGAATATGGGGACTGAATATGGATCATAACATAGCATTTTCACCTTTTTTGTCGTTGTTGGCTTACTTTTTTCTCATTTTTTTTCCTTTTTGATCTGATTTTTCTTGTGCAGCATGATGAATGTGGAAATATGTTTAGAAGAAATGTACATGTTTAATCTATATTGGATTACTTGCTGTCTAGGGGAGAGGGGTAGGGGAAAAGAAAGGGAGAAAAAAATTAGAACACAAGATTTGGCAAGTGTGAATATTTAAAACTATTTTTGCATGTATTTTGAAAATAAAAAACTAATAATAAAAAATTTTAAGAAAAGAAAAAAAATAATCCCAGTCTATTCCTGATTCCAGATCTTCTCTTTGATCTATCTCACCCTATACCTGAATCATACTTCCCAGTCACAGCTTAGCAAATTCCTTCCTTCTCAATAAATGAGTGGAGAAATCCTATCTTCTCCAGGAACTATTGAATCATAGCCAAAAATGTGAAAGCAGGGAGAGATCTTGGAAGTCATCTAATTCAACTTTCTTTTTTTATAGACTCTTTCTAAGATTGTTAGCGAAGTGGTGATTTCCCCACATTCACTGCAAAAAGCCTGGTAGCCATTTACTGAAGACATTTAATTTACTGCCTTCATCTACCTCTGAGCTGAGCATGCATCCTTTCCATCTTTGGAGTACATAGAAATCAAATTACCAAAAACATGGTTATTACTAATAATGCTTTCACCATCCCCACTCCCCAAAAAAGTCAGGAGGGAGGATAATCTGACTAGAGGTATACTCACGCTAGGAAAGGGGTTCAGAAAAAAGATCAATCTTCAGAAAAATAGCACCAAGTCATTTGGACTCATAGGAAAGTCAGTGGAAGACCCTTACATGAGTTAAAGGGATTCAATGAGGAGGAAATATGTCCTAATAGGTAAAAAAAAAAAAACATCATCCTAAAATGTTGGTACCTAGGGCAAAAACCTATTCACTCAATCTAGTTATGGCCCTAAAGGCATGAATTCAATAAACAAATTGATCAGCAAACATATATTAAATATCTACCACATCCTTTATGGTTATGGTGCAGTCCTTTCCCCCAAGGAAATTATATTATAGAGACAGAGAGAGAGAGAGAGAGAGAGAGAGAGAGAGAGAGAGAGAGAGAGTGATATGAAAAAAGCAAGCATAATAAACTGTGCCTATTCAACCAGCTTCCAACATCTCACAGAAGCACATGAAAACATGTGTGAAAAATAGTCCAATAATTAGATTCTTCTTAATGTCTTACCTAAATCGCTGTCATCTAGATTTAATTATTTCTTCTTATTCTTGAATTAATAAGGTCATCATCATCCTCAAAATTACTTTTGTACACCAATTCAAAACAAGAAAATGTTTACTAATCCCTATGGGCATACTTTAGGAACAACATTCTACTTGGGAACACAATAAGTAAGAAGATAAATAAATATTTATCTTAACAACATAAGTAAATATAAGATCTTTTGAGGGGAGAGAAGCATTAGTGTTTAGGGAGAAATCAGACAAGGCTTCTTCCCATACAAAGAGCTATTAGAGCTGAACTTTGAAGTAAAGTACTTTAAATGACAAACTGAGGATTTTTCATTTTAATCTAAAAGCAACAGGGAGTTTTAAGAGGGAAGTGATAAGGTCAACAGTTACTTAGATAATTATTTACTGAAGTACCTAGAGATATAGGCACTCAGATATTTGAATATTTTAGAAGTTAAATAGTAAGGTACTTAGAAACTTAAGTATATAGCTACTTAAGTAATTAGGCACTCAGATGTTTGGTCTACCACTAATTATGTACTTAGGAAATCAGTTAATTATTAGCTAGATTATGTTATAGTGATTTAGGCTTTAGGCTGGGAATAAGGAAGACTCTAGACAAGTTCAAATCCAGCCTTAGACACTTAATGTTTGTGTGACCCTGGGCAAGTCACTTAACTCTGTTAACCTCATCTATAAAATGGACTGGACAAGGAAATGGCAAACCACTCTAGTATCTTTGCCCAAAAAATATCCCAAATGGGGTCATAAAGATTACGACATGACTAAAAAATAACTGAATAACAACAATCAGTTATATATTTGTATAATGGGCACTTAGGCACTTAATATACTTAAGTGCTTAGATACTTAGGAATTAGCATAGATTCTTAGACACTTAAGTAACCACATTTTGGGATTTAGAAATTTGAACTCAGGAAGATAAGTCTTCCTGACTTCAGGTTCAGTATTCTATCCATTGTACCAGCTAGTTACCAGGATAAATATCTAGTTTCTATTTAGAGAACTTTGAACTGTATTGAAATATATTGAAATTGACTAAACCTGTTTAAAATAGTTTGAACTGAATTAAATCTGTTTGGTTTGAATCATATTGAATCTAAGGCCTTAAGCATATAAATGTCATGGTAATTAGGCAATTAAGGCCCTGGATGCACAACTATTTTAGGCAATTAGATACATGGATACATAGGTAATTAAGTGTTTAAGTATATAGGCACTTGGGTGATTAGGTACTTGGACACTTGGGTCCTTAGGTAATAAAGTACTTAGATGCATACTATTTAAGTATTTTTTAACTAGACTGAATCTGATTAAGCCTGTTTAAATTTGTTTTAACTGGTTTGAATCAGAGAGAACCACTTTGGGTTGAACTGAATTGAAAATAGGTACCTAACTATATAAGTACTTTGATAATTAGACTCATAGGTAGTTGGACATTTAAGTAAATAGGTAATGGGCACTTAAATAGGTAATTAAGTACTCTGGCACTCAAATTCTCAGTTGATTAGTCAGATACCTACTGGTTTGAATAAAATAGAACTAGTTTAAACTGGATTGAATTGGTTTGCTTTGAATGGATTGAAAATAGGCACTAAGTATATCAGTACTTCTGTAATTAGAATTGTAAATAATTCGGTACTTACATGCTTAGATAATAAAGGACTTAGATACACAGATACTTAGGTACATAGAAACTTGACAGTAGGTATTTAGATACTTAGGTAATTAAGGATTTAGATGCACAGGTATTTAGGAATTTAAGTACTTAGGAAATTATATAATTAGTTACTTAGAGTGATTTACTCTGTGAGCAAAGCAGAATTAAATTAGCTCAGAAAAACACAAGATTACACAAAGTTAGCCTATCAATCCCAAATGTTCATAGAAATTATTCGTGTCTGAGCAGTGACAAAATATTTGGAGCTAGTATTGGTCTGATCAGGAACAGTTGGACACACTAACTTGACTCTATTATAATGATATCATATCAAAAAACAACCAACCATAATTAGGTACACAGATACTTAAGCAATAGAACAATTAAAGTGGTAAAATAAATAAATAAATTAAGAAAACATAAGATCATCAATTTGGAGTTCATCTAGTCCAATTCATTTACATAAAGAAATTCTGTAGGAGCTGAAGTATTTCCTGAGATATTATAAAGAGAAGAGAAAAGAGTCAAAGCCTGAGCCCCAAGTAGGGTAAAAAGGGCAGGACGCCCTAAGTTAAGAGTTAAGAGCATGAATGAAGATTCAGCAAAGAAAACTGAGAAGGAGTAGTTAGGTTTAGGGAGAAACAGGAGAGAGCAGTATCATTAATAGCCAGGGGAAGAGAATATACCCAATAGAACGTTCCTGTGGTCCCCTGGAGAGTAGGGGTTGTTTTATTCTTTGTATTTGTATCTCTAGTCCCTGGCAGAATACATAGCATATAGGAGGCATTTAATAAATGTTTGTTGTTTGATTGATTAATAGAAGATAGGTTTAGGATGAGTGAATTCAAGGAGATAGAAGAATGGAAGATTGTGATTAGACAAAGGAATTTCAGAGTTCTAAATCTTTGACACAGAATAGTTATGGGGTAAGATGAGGTGAAAGGTGTGGTAATCCCTGTTTATACTAGGAGGCTAGTAAAGATAATTTTTTATAATATCTCCATTATATAAAAAGGACAATTCAATCAAAACTGGTTGATTAAAGTAGAGGTAAAAGAGAATTCAATTGAATTTATTATTTGAATTGATTTCAATTCCACAAAACAAGTATCTCAAAAATATTGTATGCACAGCCCCAGCCCTGCCCCAAGTTTTGTTTCTCTAAACAAAGCAAAATCAATATCTATAGCCCATTCTTCCCTCAAAGGCTTCATTTCCCAAAGTTTTCAACACTATATCCCCTTCCTTAGCTTGTCCCATTTTCTCTGCCATTCTGAATATAGTCATTAATTCATCTATTCAATAAGCACTCTACAGAGGTAATTCAGACTTAAGGTAGGAACTAGATTCAATGACTTCTCAGGGTTCTTCCAGTTCTGACATTATAAGTTTCCTTGGGAGTACACATAATTAAGAGTATGGAGGGTTCTACCCACAAGGCTTAGTACACATTTATATAGATGGTTTGAAAATGGAGGAAGTGGTAGAATACATATATTTAACCAACTCCAGAAAGATAATGGAAAGGATAGAGTCTGGACAAGAAGACAAAAGGTTTCCCATATGACTTCCTGTCACATTGGTATAATGTGACTCAATGACGTTACCCAAAAAAATCAAGGCAGAAATGTTTAAATATACAGATCTGACCACATTTATCTATTGGTCAGAATATTGGTCCACAATGCAACAAAACAAGCTGAAATTCAACATGACGGGACATGCAAAGAAAAGAAAGTTGAACAAAACCTATTTTCAGGGCCAGTTTCCCAATGAGTAGCTTCCCATACGTTTGGGAGTCAGTCTGAGGAGGTTTTTTCAGGTGGTTCATATAGCAAGGAAGGATGGGAGGACAATAACCCAGTTAACAGGTTGGATCTCCTGGAATGGCTGGTGGCCAATCACTGAACCAAAAGGTCTTTGTTCTGGTGATCGGACTATTTAAAGCTAGACAAAAATGCTTGAGATTATTGATTTTTTGCCTAACAAATTTGCTCTTACATAGCGAAGTATAGCAACAACTTTAAATAAGAATAGGAATATGAAAGTGGAAAGACTCAGTGCTATTCTAAGGATGAGATGGGGAATATTTCTAAACATTTAATAAATCTCTCATGTGCTATAAGTGCCTTGACCAACATCTTCCTTTCATGGTCCTCTGGGTCAGCCTCTATCTGTTCAATCTGCTACATGACTATAACCTATGTTAATATTAATAGCATTTCCACAGGAAGAATAATGTCGGAATATACAAAAGAAAAAGGATATGTAGAGGAAGGAGCTGCACTATGGACTGGAGACAAAAATAACATCTAAAACAAGTAGACATACACAAAATGGCCACTGAGGTGAACAAAGTGTGTTGATATATGGAAGAGAATTCCCTCATATCACTATGATCCCTGCATTTTTACCATCCTCATAAATTATGATTAAGTATCTGTTGGGGCTTTTGTGTATGTGGAAGGGACAGGGAGATTTGGTAGCTAGGCAACAGACTGGAACCTCAAAGTTTGGAAGTGATTCTTTTCTTGTCCATAAAAGTGATAAGTAGCTTTAGGCAGAATTCCCTCTGTCTTTATTCTTTATGAGAAAAACATCATCTTCAGACTTCTTCCCATTCAAAAAAAAAAAAGTATAATTCTGCTGGAAATGTGAGCTCATGTAGTTTTGCCAGTGGAGGATTAGATGGAAACTGGTAGACCTTCATAAGTCTATGTGAATCTGAGCACATCACTATATTATATGCCTCAGGTCACCTAACTGAATGGGTTCATGGACTATGGGTGTTAAAAGGCTATAGGGTACAGTAATACAAAACTACCTTACGAGCTCCCCACAATCTTTCTAATTTGGGACACACATCTAGCAAGTATCTGAGGCCAGATTTCAACTCAGTTATTCCTGGTTCAGGTCCAACATTCTGTCTATTACCTCCCCTGATTCTTTTGTTTTTATATTATAAATATTTACATATTACTACCACTTCATGAAAGGTTTCTTATAACAAGTAAAATTAATAATACAGTTTTCTCATCTGAAAATACAATACAGAAGATGGTGAAGGGCAGACATGACTCTGTTACCTCCTCTGACCTTCTCTCAGAACCACACAAATTAAACCTCTAAACTGATTTTGGAGTCAAAACATCCCCAAATATTGGGAGTGCAACACATTTCCAGAAGAAATTACTTTTGAAGAACTTCAGAACAGGTCTCTTTCAGTCAGGCAGGGGGACAGTCTGTCAAGCCAAGATAGCAGAACAGGGAATCAGGGCAGAAAGCCAGGCTGGGACTCAGAGCATGGCAGATTCTAAGCACCTGGAAAGTTTCTGTGAGTCTCTTGGACCACTTTGGCCTGGTTGCAAGCAGGTGCTTTGGCAGACTTGCCTTTTGTAAAAGGTTGATTGTAAACCACTGAGAAAGCCGGGTCTGGCCCCTATAGCCCAGCACTGGAAGTCAATCAGCGGAACTCCCCCAGGACAAATTAAAACAGCTGTCACTCCTCTGCTTTAAACAGACCTCAAGCTTTTAAAAAAATGAATAAAAAACAAAAAAGAACTCTCACGAATAGGAATAAATGGGCTTTTCCTTAAAATGATCAGTAGCATCTATTTAAAACCATCAGCAAGCATCATATGTAATGGAGACAAACTAAAACCATTCCCAATAAGATCAGGAGTGAAACAAGGCTGCCCACTGTCACCATTACTATTCAATATTGTATTAGAAATGTTAGCTTTAGCAATAAGAGAAGAAAAAGAGATAAAAGGAATCAGAGTAGGTAATGAAGAAACCAAATTATCACTCTTTGCAGATGACATGATGGTATACTTAGAGAACCCTAGAGACTCAACTAAAAAACTACTAGAAACAATTCACAACTTTAGCAAGGTGGCAGGATTCAAAATTAATCCACATAAATCATCAGCATTTTTATATATTACCAACAAAGTTCAGCAGCAAGAGATGCAAAAAGAAATTCCATTCCAAATAATGGAAGATAGGATAAAATATTTGGGAATCTATCTGCCAAGGGAAAGTCAGAAACTATACGAACTAAATTACAAAACACTTTCCACACAAATAAAATTAGACCTAATCAATTGGAAAAATATTAAGTGCTCATGGGTAGGCAGAGCAAACATAATAAAAATGACAATACTACCCAAACTAATCTACTTATTTAGTGCCATACCAATCAAACTCCCAAGAAATTATTTTACAGATCTAGAAAAAATAGTAGCAAAGTTCATTTGGAAGAACAAAAGGTCAAGGATTTCAAGGGGATTAATGAAAAAAAAAGGCAGATGAAGGTGGCCTTGCTGTACCAGATCTAAAACTATATTATAAAGCAGCGGTCATCAAAACTGTTTGGTACTGGCTAAGAAATAGAGCAGTCGATCAGTGGCACAGGATAGGTTATCAGGACAATCTAGGCAATAACCTTAACAATCTAGTGTTCGATAAACCCAAAGACCCCAGCTTTTGAGATAAATACTCACTATTCGGCAAAAACTGCTGGGAAAATTGGAAACTAGTGTGGAAGAAATTAGGGCTTGACCCATACCTAACACCACATACCAAGATAAGATCTAAATGGGTTCATGATCTAGATATAAAGAGGGACTTTGTAAGCAAGTTAGAGAAACGTAATATAGTTTATCTCTCAGACCTGTGGAGATGGAATAAATTTATGTCCAAAGAAGACCTGGAACTCCTAATTGAACACCAGATGGATAATTTTGATTATATTAAGTTAAAAAGTTTCTGTACAAACAAAACAAATGCAGACAAGATTAGGAGGGAAGCATCAAATTGGGAAATCATCTTTACATTCAATGGTTCTGATAAAGGCCTCATTTCTAAAATATATAGAGAATTGTCTCATATATATAAGAATTCAAGCCACTCTTCAATAGATAAGTGGTCAAGGGATATGAACAGACAATTTTCAGATGATGAAATTAAAACCATGTCTAGTCATATGAAAAGTTGCTCCAAATCACTATTGATCAGAGAAATGCAAATTAAGACAACTCTGAGGTACCACTACACCCCTGTCAGATTGGCTAAAATGACAGGAAAAGATAACGATGAATGTTGGAGGGGATGTGGGAAAACTGGGACACTAATACATTGTTGGTGGAACTGTGAACAGATCCAACCATTCTGGAGAGCAATTTGGAGCTATGCTCAAAAAGTTGTCAAACTGTGCATACCCTTTGACCCAGCAGTGTTTCTACTGGGCTTATATCCCAAAGAGATCTTAGAAGAGGGAAAGGAACCCACCTGTGCAAGAATGTTTGTGGCAGCCCTTTTTGTAGTGGCTAGAAACTGGAAACTGAAGGGATGCCCATCAATTGGAGAGTGGCTGAATAAATTATGGTATATGAATGTTATGGAATATTATTGCTCTGTAAGAAACGACCAGCAGGATGATTTCAGAGAGGCCTGGAGGGACTTGCCTGAACTGATGCTGAGTGAAACGAGCAGAACCAGGAGATCATCATACACGGCAATAACAGTATTACATGATGATCAATTCTGATGGACATGGCTCTCTGCAACAAAGAATTGTCTCAAACCAGTTTAAATTGTTCAATGAAGAAAACCATTTACACCCAGAGAGAGGGATATGAAATATGGACCACAACATAACATTTTCATGATCTCTAGTGACATTTGCTTGCATTGTGTTGCCTTTCTCTGATTCTTTTTTTTTCTTGTAGATAGGATTTTTCTTGCATAACTTCTCAAGCATTTCAACATTATTAATATGTAGTGGACTTCCTGCCATCTAGGGGAGGGGAGGGGCCTGGGGGTAAAATTTGTAATGGAAAGCTCTGTAAAGATCAATGTTGGGAAACTACCCATATACATGTCATACAAATAAAAAGCTTTAAATTAAAAAAAAAAAGAACTCTCACCATAGACAGCTTTTATGGAGAGAGAGAACAGACCTCAGATCCTGAGGTTCCTAAAGGTAAAGCAACTCCAGAGGAAGCCGCAAAAGGATACATGAGCTGGTCCCCATTTCTTTCCTGGAAGATCACATAAAGAATCTCAAAAGAGAGTTAGAAGAAAAATGGAGAAATAAAATGAGATCATTGCAAGAAGGATATAATGCCCTGCAAAAGAGATATGAAAAAGACACCAATTTACTGAAAAACAAAATTGGTTAAATGGGAAAAGTCACCAACTCAATGGAAAAGAAAATTGGTGAAATGGAAAAAGAATGCAATGAACAAAAAACATTCAATTGGCCAATTACAAAAGGAGCTAAAAAGATAACTGAAGAAAATAATACATTAAAAATTAGAATTGAACAAATGGAAGTGAATGAATCAATAAGACTTCAAGAACCAGTCAAACAAAAAAAAATGAAAAAAATAGAAGAAAATATGAACTATCTCCTAGGAAAAACAACTGACCTGGAAAATAAATCTAGGAGAGACAATTTGAGGATTATTGGACTTCCTCAAAGCATGATGAAAAAAAGGAATGTAGACACTATCTTACAAGAAATTATGAAAGAGAACTGCCCTGATGTTTTAGAATCAAAAGATAAATAGCCATTGAAAGAATTCACCAATAACCTCCTGAAAGAGACTCCAAAATTAAATCCCCAAGGAATATTGTGGCTAAATTTCAAGACTATCATACCAAGGAAAAGATAATGCTAGCAGCTAGAAAGAAACAATTCAAATACTGAGGAGAAATAATTAGGATTACCCAGGATCTATCAGCTTCCACCTTAAAGGATCAAAGGGCCTGGAATCAGATATTGCAAAAGGCAAAGGAACTTGGATTACAGCCAAGAATAAGCTATCCAGCTAGAATGAGCATTATCTTCCAGAGAAGAAGATGGATATTTAATGATATACATGAATTTCACCTATTTCTAATGAAAAGACTAGATCCAAACACAGAACTCAAAAGAAGCATAAAAAGGTAAAAAGGAAATAACTCTTGAGAGATATATTTTTATTATGGGTATACTTAAAGAATGTGGGTATAATTTGATTTTACTTTGATAATATGAAAAAGAAACTAGAGCGGATCATACTGGAAAAAGAGGAAAAAGAAGGCAAAATAAGGTTTAAAAAAAGGAGGTTAAAAAATAAGGTAAAATCTCATGAAGAGGCAAAGAAAACCTAATATAATTGAGGGAAAGAAGGGAGGGAGGTGAGTATTGTGTGAATCTAACTCTCATCAGATTGGGCTCTAAGAGAAAATATTAGACATATTTGGTTTCACAGAGAAACTTGTCCCACCTTAGAGGGAAATGGGAGGGAAAGGGTGAAAAGAAAGGGAAAAACTAATAGAAGGGGAAAATAGAAGAATTAGGGGAAAGGTATAAAAAAAGGGGGGAGAATTGTTTGAGAGAGGTGGTCATCAAAAGCAAAATACTGGGGAGAAGGGAAGGGAGAAAGGGAAAAGGAAAGAAAAAAACATAATTTGGGGTAAATAAGATGGCAAGAAATACAGATTTAGTTATTTTAACTGTGAATGTGAATGGGATGAATTTTCCCATAAAACAGAAGCGGATAGCAGACTGGATTAAAAGCCAGAATCCTGCTATATGTTGTTTACAAGAAATACATCTAAAGTATAGAGATGCATACAGAGTGAAGGTAAAGGGCTGGAACAGAATCTATTATGCTTCAAGTGAACAACAACAAAAAAAAGCAGGGGTAGCAATTCTGATCAAGTAAAAGCAAAAATAGATCTAATTAAAAGAGATAAGGAAGGAAACTATATTTTACTAAAGGGTACCATAGACAATGAAGCAGTATCAATACTAAACATATATGCACCAAGTGGTATAGCATCCAAATTCCTAGAGGAGAAGTTAAAAGAAATGCAAGAAGAAATAGACAGCAAAATTATACTAGTGGGGGTTCTCAATCGTGCTCTCTCAGAACTAGCTAAATCAAACCACAAAATAAGAAAGAAGTTAAGGAGGTAAACAAAATATTAGAAAAGTTAAGTGTGATAGATCTTTGGAGAAAACTGAATGGAGACAGAAAGGAGTTTACTTTTTTCACAGCAGTTCATATAACTTATACAAAAATTGACCATGTGTTAGGGCATAAATCCCTCAAAATCAAATGCAGAAAGGCAGAAATAGTAAATGCATTTTTTTTCAGATCATGATACAATAAAAATCACATGAAATATAAGGCCAGGAGAAAACAGACCAAAAGTTAATTGGAAATTAAGTAATCTAACCTTAAGAATGAATGGGTAAAACATCAAATCATAGCCACAATCAATGATTTCATCCAGGAGAATGACAATAATGAGACAACATACAAAAATCTGTGGAATGCAGCCAAAATAGTTATAAGTGGTAATTTTGTATCTCTAGATGCTTACTTGCATAAAATAGAGAAAGAGAAGATCAATAAATTGGGCTTACAATTTTAAAAGCTAGAAAAAGAACAAATTAAAAACCCTCAACTAAATACCAAATTGGAAATTCTGAAAATAAAAGGGGATATTAATAAAATTGAAAATAAGAAAACTATTGAATTAATAAATAAAATTAAGAGTTGCTTTTATGAAAAAACCCAACAAAATAGATAAGCCTTTAATTAATTTAATTAGAATAAGGAAAGAAGAAAATCAAATTATTAGTCTCAAAAATGAAAAGGGAGAACTTTCCATCAATGAAGAAGAAATTAGAGGAATAATGAAGAGTTACTTTGCCCAACTCCATGCCAATAAATTTGATAATCTAAATGAAATGGAGGAATATCTACAAGAACATAGCTTGCTCAGGTTAACAGAAGAGGAAATAAATTATTTAAATAGCCCCATTTTAGAAAAAAAAATAGAACAAGCTATTAATCAACTCCCTAAGAAAAAATCTCCAGGGCCAGATGGATTTACATGTGATTCTACCAAACATTCAAAGAACAATTAATTCCAATACTATATAAACTATTCGAAAAAATTGGGAAAGAAGATGTTCTACCAAATTCCGTTTATGATACAGACATGGTGCTAACAGCTAAACCAGGTAGGGTGAAAACAGAAAAAGAAAACTGTAAACCAATTTCCCTAATGAATATTGATTCAAATATCTTAAATAAAATATTAGCAACAAAATTACAGAAAGTCATCCCCAGGATAATACACTATGACCAAGTAGGATTTATACCAGGAATACAGGGCTGGTTCAATATTAGGAAAACTATCAGCATAAACTAACAAAAATCACATGATTATCTCAATATGTGCAGAAAAAGCATTTGATAAAATCCAACACTCATGCCTATTAAAAACACTAGAAAATGATCAGTAGCATCTATTTAAAACCATCTGCAAGCATCATATGTAATGGGGACAAACTAGAACCATTCTCAATAAGATCAGGAGTGAAACAAGGCTGTCCACCCTCACCATTACTATTCAATATTGTATTAGAAATATTAGCTTTGGCAGTAAGGAAAGAAAAAGAGATTAAGGGAATTAGAGTAGGTAATGAAATCAAATTATCACTATTTGCAGATGACATGATGGTATACTTAGAGAACACTATAGAGAATCAACTAAAAAACTACTAGAAACAATTCACAACTTTAGCAAAGTTGCAGGATACAAAATAAATCCACATAAATCATCAGCATTTTTATATATTACCAAAAAAGTTCAGCAGCAAGAGATACAAAAAGAAATTCCATTCAAAATAACTGTTGATAGCATAAAATATTTGGGACTCTATCTACCAAGGAAAAGTCAAGAACTATATGACCTAAACTACAAAATACTTTCTACACAAATAAAGTCAGATCTAATCAGTTGGAAAATATCAAGTGCTCATGGGTAGGCTGAGCAAATATAATAAAAAAGACAATACTACTTAAATTAATCTACTTATTTAGTGCCATACAATCAAACTCCCAAGAAATTATTTTACAGATATAGAAAAAATAGTAACAAAGTTCATCTGGAAGAACAAAAGGTCAAGAATTTTTAAGGGAATTAATGAAAAAAAAATGCCGATGAAGGTGGCCTATCTGTGCCAGATCTAAAACTATATTATAAAGCAGTGGTCATCAAAACCATTTGGTACTGGCTGAGAAATAGAGTAGTCAAATCAGTGGAATAGGATAGGATCACAAGACAAAATAGACAATAACTATAGCAATCTAATGTTTGACAAACCCAAAGATGCCAGCTTTTGGGATAAGAACTCACTATTTGACAAAAACTGCTGGGAAAATTGGAAATTAATATGGAAGAAATTAGGGTTTGACCCACACTTAACAACATATACCAAGATAAGATCTAAATGGGTTCATGATTTATATATAAAGAGGTATATTATAAGCAGATTAGAGGAACATAGGCTAGTTTACCTCTCAGATCTATGGAGAAGAAAGTAATTTGTGTCCAAAGAAGAACTGGAACTCTTAATTGAATACCAGATAGTTAATTTTGATTACATTAAGTTAAAAAGTTTTTGTACAAACAAAACTAATGCAGGCAAGATTAGGGGGGAAGTAATAAATTGGGAAATCATTTTTACATTTAAGGGTTCTGATAAAGGCCTCATTTCTAAAGTATATAGAAAATTGACTCAAATTTATGAAAATTCACTTTCCAATAAATAAATGGTCAAAGAATATGAACAATTTTCAGGTGAAGAAATTAAAACTATTTTAGTCATATGAAAAGATGCTCCAAATCACTATTGATCAGAGAAATGCAAATTAGCCCCACATGTGGAAGAATGTTTGTGGCAGCTCTTTTTGTAGTGGCTAGAAACTGGAAACTGAATGGATGCCCATCAATTGGAGAATAGATGAATAAACTATGGTATATGAATGTTATGGAATATTATTGTTCTGTAAGAAACGACCAGCAGGACGATTTCAGAGAGGCCTGGAGAGACTTGCATGAACTGATGCTGAGTGAAACGAGCAGAACCAGGAGATCATTATACACGGCAACAACAATACTATATGAGGATCAGTTCTAAGGGACATGACTCTCTTCCACAATGAAATGCTTCAAACCAGTTCCAATTGTTCAGTGAAGAAAGCCATATACATCCAGAGAGAGGGATGTGAAATGTGGACCACAATATAACATTTTCATGTTCTCTATTGAGGTTTGCTTGCATTGTATTTCCTTTATCGGATTATTCTTTCTTGTAGATACGATTTCTCCTATACAAAAAATGATGCAATAACTATACATATATTCGATTTCTTAAGTATTCTAACATAATTATCATGTAGTGGATATACTGACATCTAGGGAAGGGGTGAGGAGTAGGGGGGGGAAATTTGTAACAGAAAGCTTTGTAAGAGTTAATGTTTAGGAATTACCCATACATATGTTTTGCAAATAAAAAGTATTAATAAATTTAAAAAAAAAGAAAAAATGCAAATTAGGATTAGGATAACTCTGAGATATCACTACACACTTCTCAGATTGGCTAAGAAAACAGGAAAAGACAAGGGAAAATATTGGAGGGGATGTGGAAAAACTGGGACACTAATACCTTGTTGGTGGAACTGTGAACAGATCCAACCATTCTGGAGAGCAATTTGGAGCTATGCTCAAAAAGTTATCAAACTTTTAACCCAGCAGTGTTTCTACTGGGCCTATATCCCAAAGAGATCTTAAAGGAAGGAAAGGGACCCACATGTGCAAAAATGTTTGTGGCAGCCCTTTTTGTAGTGGCAAGGAACTGGAAATTGAATGGATGCCCATCAACTGGAGTATGGCTGAACTAACTATGGTATATGAATGTTATGGAATATTATTGCTCTGTAAGAAACGACCAACAGGAGGATTTAAGAGAGGCCTGGAGAGACTTGCATGAACTGATGCTGAGTGAAACAAGCAGAACCAGGAGATCATCATGTACAGCAACAACAGTATTACATGATGATCAATTCTGATGGACATGGCTCTCTTCAACAATGAAATGTTTCAAACCAGTTCCAATTGTTCAGTGATGAAGAAAGCCATATACACCCAGGGAGAAGCCTGTGGGATCTGAGTGTGGACCACAAAATAGCATTTTCACACTCTCTATTAATATTTGCTTGCATTTTGTTTTCCTTCTCAGGTTTTTTTTTCTTGTAGATCCAATTTTTCTTGTACAGCAAGATAACTGTATAAATATGTATACATATAAATTTTTTTTTTAAAAATAAAAGTATAATACAACATTTCACACCTATAGCAGCTCCCACTACCCAAAATCTATTTTCTCTGGCTCCTCTACACCCCATTCAAAAAAAAAAAAGAGAGGGAGATAAAATCAAAAGGAAGAAAGATTGATGTGTGCCTGAACTTCAGGCCTAGAAATTCAATATCTTTAATAAGGAGGCCTATGAACTCCAGAGGCAAAAGGAAAATCAAGGAGTCAGGTCCTTTGAAGCAAGACTGGGCTCTTTCAGGTTTTGTATTTTTTTTAAATACAGAAAAAAAATTGTCCAGTTGGTTAAATCATAGTGATGGTCCCTTGTACGGTACCCTAGATGTGGCTGTCCCTTGGTCATGCCTACCAGCTTGATTCCAAAGTATTTAGACACCTTCCAGATAAGGCAGCAAAGTGAGTAGCTCTGGTATCTAGAAAGGGGGAGAAGGAAAATTTTTATTTCACAGAAACTAATTGGAAACTTGTTTTGGACTAAAGTAGTTATTATTTCCATCATGGAGAGATGAAAGCATAGAGATTCACTTTTATCTCACTCTGCCTGATGTCTTACATTATTTATTCAAGCAAAAATTAAAACCTGACCAAATCCTAACAAGGCATTTCATATCAGTTAAGGATTATTCTTCTGGAAAAGAACTTTGGTTCAAAAGTTTCATTATACAAATGAATTTATTTTTTAAAAAGTGACACATGGAATCCAGCTGTCTTTTTTCTGGCTGCACACGAAGCTCAGCATTACATGTTAGGCTTTGCTCTTCCTTTCTGTCTCACAGACACAGCTTCACACATCCAATTACTAGTTAACACTTCCAGATTTTTTACTTTGGGTAAGTGATTTAATTTCGCCAAGTCTCAGTTTCTTCATCTATAAAATGTAGACAATAATAATTGTCATTATCTCCTTCACAGGGGTTGTGTTGTGAGGGTCAAACAAGAAAATTTATAGGATGAACTTTTGAAAACGTTAAAATGGCACCTTTATTTCAGCTCTTATTATTACTATTATTACCATTATTATTATTATTATTATTATTATTATTATTATTATTATTATTATTCCATTTTACTCTCAATTTCCCAGGCCCCCTGGAAAGCCTCACAACCACTTCACCATCTCAATTCTGTATCTTTCTGACAAGTATTTATATTTATGTGCATGGAGATTTACAAATATTTTATACTCACAACTATCCCAGGAGGTACATGCTATTATTATCCTCATTTTTAAAGATGGGGAAATGAAGGTTAAGTGACTTGCCCAGGGTTTCATAGCTAATGTCGAAGACCATGATGGTCTGCCTCGATCCCTTGTTCTCTGCCGGGTCTCCCCACCATCACGATGGCCACTCACCATGGGTTGTTCTGCCTGATGACCTTCTCCCCTTCCCATTATGAACCCTCTGTGAGGGAAGGGCAGGAGAAGTTCGTGGATGATAGGTTTCTCTCTGTGTCTCCTGGAATTCAGCCTCAATTGCTTCCCTTTAAGAGAAGAGATTGTCTTTTGGGTACTTTTTGCACCAACTCTGTTCTCTGGCCTTGCTAAGAGTTATTTATAGACTCTCTTTCCCTGAACACATGGATTATAGCTGACCTAGACAATTAGCTCTAGGTAGGTAGGCTTGGTTCAGTCCCCATCAATATCCCTCTGTGATCTTCCTGAGTCCTACCTTGTACTCCTACCACCATCTCCAGCTCTTTCAGTCCCCCAGGCCTCTAGAATGGGTCATTTCCAGCTTACATCCCAGTTTTCTCTCTGACTACATGTAGTAGAAATTTCTCTATAACCCAGGCTTTCTAGCTCCTACAGAAAGAAGCATCTTAGTTTAACCTGAGTCCTGTCTTGGGAGGGGGAAGAGAGGGAGGAAAATTTGGAACACAAGGTTTTGCAAAGGTGAATGTTGAAACTATTTTTGCATGTATTTGGAAAAATAAAATATTATTTTTAAAAAAAAGAAAGGAAGGAATGTCTTTATGGAACCTCCAAAGATCCCTCTCCTTGCTTCAGGCTTTACTGCATCGACCTGACAATTTCCTCCTCTCTCATGTACTACAGTTTTTCTGGCCTTCAGAATTCCTAGGGGTCCTAGTGGGAGTTCAATGGGGCCAGGGACCAAATCTTAAAAGCAGATTTCCACAAGATCATGTGACCTGAAGGCCATCATTTCTGAGGCTTCCTGGTTGACCTTTTCTTGGACCATTTTGCAAGTGTCAGTCCTGAACTCAGTGTAAGCTTTGCAAGCTTCCCTCCTACATTCCCCTTATTCCTATGTCCTCTCCAAGTCCCTGAACAGTGCTTATGTTCATTACTTAGTAAATATTTGCTAATTGATTTAAACTACATGGCCTTAAAACTACCACATACAAGAACCTCCTATCTACTAGTCAGTCTGACAAAGTCCCTTTACCTCAGCTATAGATCCCAACACCTGGTTAAATGGGAATTAGGCAGAAAATCATATTTGTTTCCACTTACTGTCTTTCCTACTGTATTATTTCGTTACTAAGCTTTCCTGAGCACAGCACACAAAATTCAGTAGAACTTTTGATGATTCATTTTCTTTTAATCAAGTATGATCCTACAAGACTAAAAAAGAGAGGCAGAGAGTTGGGGTTCAACTGGACTCTCCCTGGCATGCATCTTAGCTGCATGTACAAATCCAGGAGTACATAAGCAGGTATGAATCCAAAGAAGTGCCTTTCCTAAAGCAAATCCTTCCTCCTCCCCGCCCCCACTGGCAACCTTATCATTTCCAGGATCAAATAAAAAAAAAATCCCCTCTTTGTTGTTGTTCAAAGCTCCTCATAATCTGTCCCCTCTCTACCTTTCCAGACTCCTTTTACACTATCCCATCTCTTTTTACTTTTTTGTATCCTTATTGCCTAATGCATAGTAAGTGCTTAATAAAAGCTTATTGATTGATTAACTTACTTTTTTCTTTCTTATCCTTTATTACAAGGAAGGCTCTCTAGGTAGAAGAGTTAGAGAGACATACATTTACACATACACACACACACACATATATATATGCATATGTATGAGTGAAAGTGATATAATAACAAAATATATTTTTAAAGTTTGACCTAAAAAAGTGATAATAAATGAAGCTATGGAATGAATGAAACTTCAAAGAGAAAGATTAATAGAGACAAGGAAAGGATATGGGATGCAATCATATTGGAAGAGGGGAACAGGCTGAGAAGTCAGAAAATAAGACAAACTCCAATCACATATTAAGGAGAATCAAGGGGTTGTAGTATCTCTAAAGGAAAGATTATCTAATAATATCAAGTGGCCAACAGTTTCAAAAGTTGAAAAGAAGTCAAGGAAAATGGGAAAAGACTATTCGATCTGATTAATAGGTCACTGACGACCTGAGTCAGAATTTTTATACAGTACTAAAACAAAAGCCAGATTATAAAAGACTGAGGAGAGAATAAATAATTAGGATGCAGAAGCATCAGGTGTGACACTTTTTTCAGGAAGTCAGCAATTAGGGATTGATTCTAGATGGGAAGAAAGGAGCAAGAAGACTACTTTTTTAAAAAATTTAGAATTAAGGAGATGATATTTTTGTAGATAAGTAGAGAGAGAGAGTGATAAGGTAAGGACAAGATTCATGGGGGCTAAAAAGACTGAAGGGTATGAGATCAAGATTAGAGAGAGGATTTAGTCAGATTATACTGAAGTGGAAAGAGTGCTACATTTGGGGCTATTATCTATGGTTCCTTGAGCAAGTAATTTAATTTCTCTGAATCTCAGTTTACTTACCTGTAAAAGGAGGGGGTTGGACTGGATAAACTCCAAGATTACAACTCTAAGTGTATGATCTAACTATGACAAAATGGAGATATCACTCCTCTGGTGAGAGGAAAAGAAAGAAGTGGTAATCATATTGGAAATGGCTAAAGGGATGGGAAAGAGCTTATTTTGAATATCTTAATTCTTCTCAATGAAGTAGAAGAATAGAATAAATTGCTCTAATAAGTGTAGAGGTTAGAGAATTAAGGATTAGAGGAGAGGGAATAAAAAGGTTTGGAAAAGTTACTGTTAAGAAATTTGATAAGGAAAAGATAAGAATAGGGGGAAAAGATTGTTGAGAACAGTAAAAGTTCAGCAGAGGTCATGTACTATATATTTGTAGGGAGTAAAACCAGTTCAGATTCATACATTTTTCCAACAACATAAAATATCCCTGAAGTAGGAGCAGGGAAGTCAGATGATGAACTTGTGAAGTACTAAGAATTCACAGATGGGGAATTCAATTCAATTGAGCAAGAACTTTTAACAAGCCTGCTATGTTCAAGGCACTGTAGTAAGCCCTGGAGACACAACAAAAGAGAGAGAAAGAGAGAGGCAGAGGAGGAGTTCTTGTCCTCAAAGAGCTTAATTTCTGCTGGGAATACACAAATAAAAGATACATGATAATTGAAGAGGGAAGTGTAGTGGATAGAGTGCTTGCTGGGCCTAGGGTTAGGAGGACCCAAGTTCAAATTCAACCTCAGACATTTACCAGCTGTTTGACTCTTGGAAAATCACTTAATCCTGTCTACCTAAATTTTCTCATCTGTAAAGTGGGGATAATAATATTACCTATCTCCTAGGGTTATTGTGAGACTATAATACAAATTATATTTGTAAAGTGCTTAGCACAGTGACTGGCATATAATAAATACTATATAAATGTTAGCTATTAGTATTAATAATAAATATAATTTAAGAAAGGCCCCACATAGAAGGTGAACCTGAGCTAAACCTTGAAAGCAGCTAAGCATTCTAAGGAAGAGGTAATACTTTCCAAGCAGAGAGGATAACCTGTGTGATAGAAGGGAATGGCTAGGTCAGAAAAGAGCAGGTCTGATTGGAGCATAGAGAATATGAAGGAAAATAATATAAAATAAGTTTAGAAAGGTAGGCTGGGGCCAAATCTTGAAGGTCTTTCACTGCCAACCTAGCATAAGTGGGTCTACTCATTCTGGAAAGCAACTTCAAATGATGGGAGAAAAGTGACTAAAATGTCGGCAAGCATACTATATACTAAGGAGGTAAAAGACAAAAAGAAATATTCATGTCCCTTTGACCCAGCAGCATTTCTATTGGGCTTATATCCCAAAAAAATCATAAAGGAAGGAAAAGGCCCCACATGTGCAAGAATGTTTGTGGCAGCCCTTTTTGTAGTGGCTAGAAACTGGAAATTGAATAGATGCCCTTCAATTGGAGAATGGCTGAATAAATTATGGTATATGAATATTATGGAATATTATTGTTCTGTAAGAAATGACCAGCAAGATGATTTCAGAGAGGCCTGGGGAGACTTACATGAACTGATGCTGAGTGAAATGAGCAGCACCAGGAGATCATTATACACGGCAAAAACAGTACTATATGACGATCAATTCTGATGGACATGGCTCTCTTCAACAATGAAATGTTTCAAACCACCTCCAATTGTTCACTGAAGAAAGCCATATACACCCAGAGAGAGGGATGCGAAATGTGGACCACAACATAACATTCTCATACTCCTTGATTGATGTTTGCTTACATTGTGTTTCCTTTATCTGATATATCGTTTGTATAGATAAGATTTTTCTTGCACAACAATGATAAGTTTGGAAATATGTATATATATATTCGATTTGCCAATATTTTAACATAATTAACATGTAGTGGATATCCTGCCATCTAGGGGAGGGGTGGGGAGTTGGGGGGAAAAATTTGTAACAGAGAGCTATGGAAGGGTTATTGTTGAAGAATTACCCACACATATGTTATGCAAATAAAATAAAATTTAAAAAAAAAAAGAAATATTCATGTCAGCCCTTTTTTTGTGGGAGCAATGAAGTGAAACAAGGCTGATGTCAATTCATTGGAGATTAGCTACACAAATAGTGGTATATTGATATGATGGAATATTATTTTTACCACAGGAAATAAAAATTATAAAGAATTCAGAGAATGTTGGGTGGCTAGTTTGAAATGAGGAAAGCAGAACTAGGAAAATATTATATGTATGTATGTATGTATGTGTATAATGATTACCATAACATCAGTGAAAATAGTACTAAAAGGTGGTTGACTTTAGTACAATGACTACAGAAAACAATTGATAAAACTCATCTCCTTCACTCCCTCTCATTAGAGAAGATTGATCCTGTGGATGACAAATGTTGCATACTCATAGTCACTATTTCAGTTGATTTTGCTCAGATCGGTTTTTGTTGTTTTGTTGTTGGCTTTGTTGTTACAAAGGAAAATATTATGACAGATACATATTGGAAAACTACCATGGTATATAACAAGCAAAAAGCATCATTAGAGTTTAGAGATTTTTTTTCTTTTTAATAGCAAACTGAGGTTTGTATTTTAACTTGGAGGCAACAGGGATACACTGAAAGGTATTGAGTCTCCTATCTGCCCTTTAGGAAAAGTATTTTCACAGCTACATAGAGCAGAGATGCCAAATACACGGCCCCACAGAGGTAATATTTCTAAGTATTGCCCAAACTAGATTTAAAATCTGCTTAATTGGGAAACATTTAACAAAATAAATAAAAATATGACAGAGAAAAAAAAAAGAGAGAGATGATCTGCAACAATCTAGTTTAATTAAGGATATATTCTATAGCATCTCCAAAATGTAATCATCTTGCATTCTCCAGAAAACCTTAAGGAGAAACTCCCAACTATCCAAGATAGTGCATTACATGACTGAATAGCTTCAAATCAAAGGATATAGATATAGATATAGATATATAGATACGTCAATATAAAATTTTTACCCCATTCATTTTGATATATTCTCTGTGTTTTCTTGAAGACCTCTCTTTATGTATATATGTTTATATGTACATATGAACACATACATATATATTTATACAAGGGTGTTCACATATTGTGATGCATATGCATATATTATATGTATATGTATGTATGCATGTTATGTGTGTGTTGAAAGAGGTCTTCCAGAGGGTAAACAGACATATTGTATACACATATATTCATGCACATACACATGCATGTACACATATATATGAGTTAGCTTAACTAGGTTGCAAGTGGATAGAGACCAGAATCTGGAATCAGGAAAACTTTAGTTCAAATCCCACGTCAGACACTTATTAGCTGTGTGACCCTAGGAAAGTCTCAGTTTTCTCATCTATAAAATGAGAATAATAATAGCACCCAACTCCTAGGGTTATGGTTATGAGGATCAAGTTAGATAATAATTGTAAGACACTTGCCAATGCTTGTCATATAGTAAATGATATACAAATCTTACCTGTTATCTATTATTATTAATAATCATACATTTTTTTAATCTCTGAAAGATTTCTCTGTATATGCATATATTTGTGTTTTGTATTTCTATCTATATATCACCATCTCTAGAATATATCTCCTGGGGAGTACTTTGGGTGTATATATTTATACATTATAAATAAATTTATGCAATTTATAATTTATATTTATTTATACAATATAATGTATAGAATTATATTATATAAAAATATATACAATTTACATTATATAATTATATAACATGTAATACACATATATATACTATTACATATAATTATATACATCCATAGAATGTATTCCTAGAAGTAGCATCTTAGAAAGGTGAGATAGAAAGATAGCATATATATGCATATATATAACACATGTATAAGTGAATGCACACATACTTAAATATTGTCTCCCTCAGATAAATTCTAAACTACTTGAAGAAAGGTATTCTTTCACTTTTTTCTTTGTACTTTTGTTGATGCTTCTTGATTAATTAGTTGATATAGATGACTCAAATTCACGTCTTTCATGAAGCCTCAATCAAAATTTCCCAGTTAAAAACAAAGTTCATCCTTTCAAAAGGCATAATGCTTTATGCTGATACTGTCCCTATTCAATTTGTTAACAACAAATCAAATTGTTACATTCAGAATTGCCCTTGTTAATTTCAAGATATCAATCAGCTTTTCGGGAAAGTTTCTTTTTCAATCCAGTTCCATGGAAACCTGATATGCAAATTCACCATATTTCAGCTTCTAAAAAACAACTATGTTTGTCCATCAATAGGAACCCTGTCTCATATGTTTCTAAATGTTTCTGCTCAAAGACACAATGATTAATAGTCATGGTTCTAGGTTCTCAACAATACTACAGAAAATATAAAGCATTTTCCATGAAGTCTTTATTCATCAGGGCAATATCTACTATATCTTGCTACATTCTCTCTCAAGCTCTGACCTTGAGTATTGAATAAGCCAGACACCCCATATGGATTTTGGTTTGGTTCTGGAGTCAGTCTGAGATGGGATTGAGGATTCTCAAGAAGAAAAGGCTACAACTTAAGACATGAACTCTTCAAAGCAATGGAAACCCTCATTTCACAATGGAGTTGAACTGACTGCCCCAGTGACACTAATTAGGAAAGGAAAGTGATTTGCCAATGAGCTGCATAATTTACATGCTTTGGCTGTAAATATTTAACCATACTATAATACTAGATGAATGAAAGTCAAGGTTCATATTTTGAGAAGGAAGGAAGGAAGGAAGAAAGGAAGGAAGGAAAGGAGGAAGAGAGGGAGGGAGGAAGAAGAGAGGGAGGGAGGAAGAAGAGAGGGAGGGAGGGAGGCAGGGAGGAAGGGGGGAGGAAAGGAGGGAGGGAGGAAGGAAGGAGAAAAGGGAGGGAGGAAAGGGAGGGAGGAGGAAGGAAGGAAGGAAGGAAGGAAGGAAGGAAGGAAGGAAGGAAGGAAGGAAGGAAGGAAGGAAGGAAGGAAGGGAAATAGGGAAGAAAGCAAGGAAGGAAGGAAAGATAGGAAGAAAGTGAAAGGAGAAAGGAAGGACAAGGAAACAATGAGACTGGGTCTTCAGAAAGTCAGCTACATGGGGGTAAATGGTGATGGAACTGGAAGGGATGCTCCTCTCACTCCAACTCTGGGATTGGAAGTAGATCCTACAGTTTGATGGAGAGAACTTCCCAGATTCCTTCATGCTAAACCATAAGGATTCATCAGGATTGTGACTTGTCTCACTTGGTGCTTTTCCACATAATATCAATGCTCACAATTAACCTCACAAGACACAGAGAAAGAACATACTACCATCACAAAACTAATAAAGTTATTAGGTTAGAAGTGGACTTACTTGGTCTATGCCATGATATAATGAAGAGAAACTGAACCTCAACAATCAGTTAAGAAAATCAATAGATTTCAAACGCCAACTACTTCCTGAAATCTTCCTTAATTCCTTACCCCTACCCCAATCTTCCTGGTTGAAGTGAGTTCTATAAACTCTCAGTATGTTCTTGGGACCTCATTTTTTCACTTTTGTAATATATATGTGTTTGTGTGGAGGAGGGAGTGGGGAGAAGGGGGGAAGAGGAAATGAGAGGGAGGGAGGGAAGGAGGGAAGAAGAGAGAGACAGTAAGAGAGACAGAGACAGAGGGAGAGGGAGGGAGGGAAGTGGAAAGGGAAAGAGGAAGGGGGGAGAGAGGGGGAAGAAGAGGAAGGGAAGGAGGGAGAGAGAGGAACTTAGGGTGAAGTCTTAACTTCTAATATAGGTGGCCTGTATGAGCCTGTCAAATTTTCATGCCCTGGAAAAAAAATCTCCCTAAAAACTATAAATTGAAGGACAGCTGCTGATCTCTTTTGGTAGAAGTTTCCTCAACAGAAAGTTCCCTATATGAATAAAACCATATGTGCACAATAACCACAAAAGTATGGAGAGATCTCTATTTCTTAGAGACTTGTACATAATGAGTCTTTAATAAAATATTTGTTAAATGAGTAAATGAATAAAGAACAATAAGAAAACTAATACATAAATGATTTCATTATGTTCATGTCAATGATCTTTTCCTAAAATGAAGCAAATGTTTGTCAGTGAGGGACAAATCATCACCAAAACTGATTGTACTAAATTGTACCATCTATGAAGATCTAAAAATGGATATTTCCTTCCTATACTGAAGAATCAGGCATTTATTTTGCAGCAACTCTGAATCTCAATGAATTTCCAGGAACACATTCACATCCAGATGTACATTTGTAATAGGTTTACATTGGTTATGGGCTCAATTTATCTAATGAGTTACTAATGAGGTCAATTGTTTATGCAAATTAGGAACATGCAAATTTAGCAGTTGCTGGATTATAAAGTAATGTGCTACCTTAATATATTATGACATGAATCATTTCTTTTTCATTTAATAACCTTTTTTGTTAAAGGGTCATCTTCGGCTTCAAATGAACAGCTGTGAGTATACTTTCTAAACCTGTGTGTTCTTTCCTCATATATTCCTAATATAGTTTATATTAACTCTAATGACAACTGACAGTAGGGCTTCAGTAAACATAATGGATGCCATGGCCCCTATCAAGTATCTCATAGAGGTTAGTTGTTGACACGATTAGCATAGTTTGCCACATACAAACCAATAGTGTCTCTGTTAAACCCTGATTTCTAGAACAAATGTTATTTGAGTCAGGGATAGAAAAAATTAAAACATGAGCCAAAACTGAACATTTGATCCTTTATTCCAAGCTTGCCAGGTTTTCAGAGGGAAGTCTACCTCCACAACATCTGTCACCTCTTTTCCAGCTCAGGAAACAAAGAAGCATAAATTTAGTACTGGAATGGACTTCAGAGGTCATGTAGTCTAACCCCCTATTGTACAGTTGGAGAAACTGAGGCAAACAGCAGTTAGGTAAGCAGGGTCACATGGCTATTAAGTGTCTGAGGCTGGATTTGAACACATATCTTTTCGACTCCAAGCCCAAGGCTCTAACTATTGTGCCTCCAATGACTTAAAGGGACAGAAATGTAACTTTTATTTATTAAAAACTGGGGGAAATCTGTTGGAAGAAATAGTTTCAAAGTAATAGTAAAGTGTACTAGGAAGTTAGAACTTCAAGGTATTATGGTCCTTTACTTCATTTGCATTTGGTGATTTTTAGGACTCACAAGGCAAAACCAAAAAACAAAGAGAAATTATATAAATATTTGTAGACAATTTCCAAAATAGGGAATTTCATGAATTGTTACATTTTAAGTGAAAGGCGAGTCACTGAGTTCCAGGAGTTTGTGATTTAAGTCATTGGTAGATACAGGGTATCTAGGAAACAAACTAAGGCTCATCTGGCACACAGACAGACAAATTTGAGTGAAGAGGATTAAAAAAAAAATAGGGGGTTGAGAAAGTAGCTTTATGGATCTGAAAGTTTGAAGAGACAAATACAAACAGGCAATCAGAAGTCTTTAGCTGCATGACTCTTGATTGGCTAGAGAGAAGTTCAATCTGATTGGACAAAAGTATTAGTTTCTGATATTACTATTTAAGTCGCTTAAAGAGAGGTGAATCCTTTCAAAAATATGTGTTTTTCTTTGCTATCTAGTTTAAAAGAGAAAAATGGAAAAATGGAAAAGCTGGAATTGTGGCTACTTTGCTGTATAAGAGCTGACCAAACTGGTTTACTGTTCCCAAAGAATCGGTTTGAGATGTTTTGTGAGAGTTCTATTCTGATTGGATCATGTAGGATCTTAGGGCATCGAGGAGGCACAGTGGAGAGTGCCCAGGCCTGGAGTTAAGAAGATTCATCTTTTCAATTTCAAATCCGGCCTCTAGCTGGGTGACCCTGGGCAAGTCATATAACCTGCTTGCCTCAGTTTCCTCATCTGTAAAGTGATCTGGAGAAGGAAATTCCAGTAGCTCTGCCAAGGAAACCGGAAATGGGGTTATGCATAGTCAAACGTGACTGAAAATGACTGAACAACAATCAAGTAAGTGAAATGGTAATTGGGCCAGTCTGTAGTTCCAAAAGACAGCCAGCTTGAAGAGTTTTGCAGTTCCCTGGCTTAAATGGAACTGCTATCAAAATTCAAAGGCAATACTTTCTAAATCCCCTTTTAAGATGAGTTATAAGTTGAATGAGTGCTCCATTAGTAAGAGTATAGCAGAGGATTGGCCCAGCTGAGGAGAGGTGAAAAGCAACTGCATGTAATACAGATATTAAAATGGACTGATAACAGCAAAGTCTATATAATCCATAGTTATGAGTTATCCTGAGTATATAAATTTTCCTCTATGTTTCCCAGGAGATTCCTCTAAGTCCACCTTCTCTTCTCTCCCCCCACCCCCAATACTGAGTGCATTGATGGAAGAATATGACTCAGCCTTACTTCTTGTGTTGAATTTTATTATTCATGTGCTTGCTTGAATATATGAATAGTTGTGATATTATAATTTCTTTTACCTTACTGATAAGTAAATGGTAATATCTAAAAGTGATATTATTACAAATTAATAGTTTTTGAAAATAAAAAGGCACTGAAGGAGGCTCAAGAGCTAATGTGTTAAGTTGAGAAAGCATATTCTTCCTCAACAGTTACCTCTAAAAGTTCTGAGAGAATTTGAATATAGCTGCATAAACCTACTAGGGTAAGATCTGATTGAAGTAAAGGACCCAATCTGGTAAGTGTTAAGTGTTCCCACAGCCAAATGAAAGGTCCAAGGGGCTACATGGCCATCCCAGACATATTATTGTTCTTGCTGTTATTCAGTTGTTTCAGATGTGAGCAACTCTTTGTGACCCCATTTTGAGTTTTTTTGTAAAGATACTGGAATAGGTTGCCATTTTTTTCTCCAAACTATTTTACAGATGAGAAAATGGAAGAAAACAAGGTTAAATTACTTGTCCAGGGTCACAGAGCTAAGTGTCTATGACTGGATTTGAACTCAGGTCTTCCTGACTCCAGGCCCATAGCACTCTATTCTCTGTGCCATGAAGCTGCCCTGCCTCCCAAAAATTACATCTATATCCCCAGTGCCTAGGATATATTAGGTACTTATATATTTGCTGAAATTGAACTAAATGAAGCAGTCTCCTAGATCATGAAACAAGACCAGCTCCTAAACCCCATGGAAAAGTTCCAGATTTAGGGAATTTGTGTTAATCCTCAGAAGAAAATTACTGGAGGCAAAAAAAAAACTAAGCCATCTGGATCACCTGGAAAGTTGGAACATAATTCTTATTTACTGTGAAAGTTTAACATTTCATTTGCTTTTTGAAAAACTTTTATTAAATGTTTACTATATGCAGTGCACTGTGCTAAGAATTGGAAACATAAAAGTTCACAACCTAGACTCTACCATTAAAGACATTACAGTCAAGGGAAAAATAAAATATGGACATAAATAATTATAATGAAAGACTAGTATATGGGAGAAGTCAAAAAGAAAGGGATGAGAGATTGGAGGGAGAGCAATTAGTTCTACAATAATGATATCAGTAAAGGTTCCATGGAGGAGGCAGCAGCAGAGCTTCATTGTATCTTCATACTCATCACTGGGTATGACTTTTTTCTATAGATAGGGCATTGTAAATGTGCTCTACTGCTACAATTTGGAGAGAGAGCACTATATTTTACCTAAAATACAGTCAAAATAAAATCAAATTCCAGTGCTCCTATGTCAAGGAGAAACTATTGCAAGCAGTCAGAAAGAAATAATTCAAATATGATAGAGCCATAATGAGGATCACAGAAGATTTAGCAGTTTTTACATTATGATATTCTGGAAGGCAAAGGAGCTTGTATTATAACCAAAAATAATGTATTCAGTTAAACTAAATGTAAACCTTCAAGGGAAAAAATGATACTTAATAAAATAGAATGCTTTCAAGCATGCCTGATTAAAAAAAAAAACAGAGCTGAATAAAAACATGACATTCAATCACAAGTCTCAAGAAAAGCATTAAAAATTAAAACATGAAAAAGCAAGCATAAGAGACCCAATAAGGCCAAACTGTTTATATTCCTACATAGGAAGATGATACATTCCCAAGAACTTTATCATTTTTAAGGCAATTAAATGCAGTCTAAATACAAGGTACAATTGTGAGTCAATTACACTGGGATGATTTTTTTAAAAAATGAAGGGGCTAAGAAAGAGTAATATATTAAGAATAGTTGAAAGAAAGCAGTAGAGTGAATTTTTTCTCACTTAAAAGGTACAAAAGAAAGATATTTTACAGTAGAGGGACAAAGAGGGAGCAATATTTGAACCTCACTCATAGAAATTGGTTCAGAGTGGGGAAGAATACATACAAACTTAGTTGGGTGTAGAAATCTATCTTATTTTAAATCAACCAGGAAATAGGAGAAGAGGAGGACAAGAGAAAGGGGAGGATGATAAAAGGGAAGTCAGATTAAGGGACTCAGTAATCAGAAGCAAAACAGACTTTGAGGAAGAAGATAATGAGAAAGAAGGATAAACAGAAGAAAAAAATGGTGAAGTAATCATAAGTCTGAAGATAAATAGGATGAGCTCAACTATAAAAATGAAGCAGATAGCAAAATGGATTAAAAAATCAGAATCCTACATTTACAAAATATACTTGAAACAGAAAGACACAAATATAGAGTTAAAATAAGGACAAAGAATCAGGTGAAGTAAAAAAGATAGTGATAGTATTCATGACTTTAGACAAAGTAAAAGCAAAAATAGACCTAATAAAAGAATCAACCAGGAAAACTACATTTTGATAAAAGATTCCATAGACAATGAAGTTACACAAAAAAAATTTACAGCAAGTTTCTCTGATAAATTCTTTTTTTTCAAATACATAGGCAACTGGATTACATTTATAAATATACAAGCCATTTTCCAATAGATAAATTATAAAGGAATATGAACAAGCAGTTTTCAGAAAAACAAATCAAAACTATCTGTGATCATATGAAAAAATACTCTAAGTTATTATTGATTAGAGGAAGGCAAATTAAAATAATTGAGATACCACCTTATACCTGTCAAAAATGACAAATGAATGCTGGAGGCAATGAGGGAAAGTAGGTATACTAATGAACTATTTTTGGAGTGGTGAACTAGTCCAACCATTCTGGGAAAAATTTGAAAGCATGCCCAAAGAGAATATTCTTTGACCCAATAATAGCACTGATAGATATATTCCCCAGAAAGATCAAAGAAAAAGGAGAAGACTATATATACAAAAATATTTACAGCAACTTTTTGTAGTGGCAAAGAATTAGAAATTGAGGAGATGCCCATCCATTGGGAAATGGCTTAACAAGTTGTCGCATGTGGTTGTGATGGAGTATTTTTGTGTTATAAGAAGTGACAAAGGAGATGGTTTCAGAAAAACATGGCAACACATGCAAACTAATGGAGAGTGAAGTGAGCAAGAGTCAGGAAATCATTGTACATAATAGCATCAATATTGTAAGAATGATCAACTGTGAAAGATTTAGCTACTCTGATCAATACAATGATCCAAGACAGTTCCAAAGGACTTATGATAAAAAAAAAAAGTGCTATCTACTTCCAGAGAGCGAGCTGATGAACTCTGGGTGCAAACTGAAGAATAGAGTTTTCTCACTTTATTTCTCCTGCTCTTTTTTTTTTTTTTGCATTGTAGCTAATATGAAAATGAATTTTGTATGATTTCACATGTATAACTGCTATTATATTGTTTGCTTTCTCAGTGGGTATGGGAGGGGAAATAGGGAAAAAATTTGCAAAGCAAAAGAAATTTAATCTTAAAAATATATAAATAAAATAAATTTTAATCTTAAATATATATATAATAAATGTTTCTAAAAAGAAAAAATAAAGCTAGTTTTCTTTGACAAAGGGAAATGAAAAAGAAATTCATTTCATAAGATTTTAGATTTAGAGCTGGATGAATCTTCTAGTGAGGTTCCATTTTAGAAATAAAGAATGCAAGGTATATATAAAAGAAAGTTAAAATATGTGGTGAGTAGGAGAGTTGGGATTCTAACGCAGATCCCTTGAGTCCAAATTTAGTCTTTTTTTCACTTAATAATTCTGTTACTCTGCTCTTTGCTCCTCCATTTAAGGTGTACTCTGTGTACTACCTCTGTAACAGCACAGATCTCAACACTGAAGCTACACAAAAGCCCCCGAACACACACACACACACACACACACACACACACACACGCAAAGTTTCAACAGCATGGGTTTCCCAACTGCACACTTCTACCTAATTTCAATCAAGCTCTGCCCACACCCGCCCCACTCATTCTCACCACATACTCTACTAACCACCTTGTAGAGTTGACATTTATATATAATAGCTGACATTTATATAGCATTTTATGGTTTACAAAGTACTTTACATGTGTTATTTCATTTCATCCACATAACTACTCTATGCAGTTGGTAGGAGATGGTTTCATCTATTACAAGACTAATGAACTCTCAATTATCTGTAATAGTGACAGAGAAGTAGGATTGGAAATTTAAACTTCAAAAGTCATTTACTCCTGATTTGGGAATGCATTATAATAGGATTTGACCACCCAGGGGAACTGCCATCCTAATGACACTTTGCTTAGATCTAAAATAGGAGTAGAGGAGAGTTGGTCTAAACCAGGAGTTCTAAATCTAAATTCCATGTTTGTTTCTTTTAAAAAATATTTATATAACTACTTCAATACAACTGGTTTTATTTGTAATCCAATATATTTTATTTTATGCACATAAAAGCAATATTCTAAAAAAGAGTCCATATGTTTCCCCAGATTGCCAGAGGGATCCATGACACAAAAGCCAATTAAAAATTCTTAATCTGCTTATGATTTACTCATTATAGGTAATGCTCAGTGTGGAAATTCCTCCTACCAACATCAGTGATACGTCTGTGATTTGTAGTCTTAAAGATATAATCAGAGGATCCGAGACATTAAGTGACTTGGTCACACAGTTAATATACATATCAGAAATAAGACTTGAACCCAGATCTTATCATTCTTAGGCATTTCTCTAGCTTCTATACTATACTGCCTCTCTTGATAAAATCAAATGATAAAATTAAAGTCCATATGCAGCTTCTTTGCAACAACCAGTAGTGGAGGGTGATGGCCCAGAAGCATTCCAGGTGGTAGGTGGGGGAGGAAGACTAGAATTAAAACATGCTGCATATAAAGCAAGTGAGTTGATTCCCTAGATTCTCATTTTTATTACAGTGAACAGTTTGTTTACTTTAATGATTTTAAACATACCCCAAACAAATGTGTTGGTTGGTCTCATTCCTTTCCATTTACTATTTCCCTGCAATATGTTTGTGGAGTAGACAAATTAAGGGAAACTACTCTGTGTGGGAGCTTTCCATTTGGCAAGTAGGCTGGGCATATATAGAGAAATGTGCAGCAAGCAGAAATTCAAAATTAAAATCATATTCAACAAACCTTTACTGCCTGAAGAATGCTATTCTGCACACTGTGAGAGATAAGAGAGATAAATGAGTCCCTGCCTTCATGGAGCCTAAAATCTAGAAGAAGAATATGATACAGACAACTAAAATATAAAATACAACATGATAAAGTTCATTGAAGGTACAAAATGCTGTATGAAGTCAGATGGGGAAATGATTGACAACCAGGGCTTTGCTGGTAAATGTTTAGTAACTCATTCTTCAAAAAAATTTAATCTGATTTACTGAATTTTTTCCATCACTTTCTTAACTCTAAACAATCAACAAAACAATAAATCAAGCCCTGATTTGTAACATTAGGGAGATTTCTGTAGTATAAGTATAAACAGTGAAATTTTAATAATTTAACAATTTATTTAAAAATTTAAGAATTGGAAGAGCCAGTTAGAACTGACTCCAGCACAATCCTATAATGATAAGACTATGACTAGAATTTTCTTAGGTCTTTAATAAGACATGCATTTCAATTCAACTCAGTGACAAATATATAAGTATATGTTTGTGTTTACACAAAGAGTATGTATATAGACATATATGTGTGCACATATTTAGATAGAATGCAGTGCTTTATGGTGACCCTAAAAATATAAAATAAATACAAAAAAATGAAAAATGACTTTATTCCTACCCTCAAAAAGCTTATACTGTGGCCCGACACAGTGATAGGATGACATGTATGGAAATAAGTGATGATACAAGGTAGAATGAAATAGAGGCAAAAAAGAGATTCAGACAAAATGCAATGGGAAATTTAGGAAGGAAGGAATCAGAGAAAGCTTTCTGACAAAAGTGGTACCTGAGCTAAATCCTGTGGTTTGCTAAGGTCAGAAATGGTTTGCACAACTGTAAGGAGGCCCGAGATGGTAAGATGAGAGTGGAAGAAAGTCAGTAGTCTGGTAGGGTTATTTATTGCATTCAGGAGGAGCAGTGATGTCAAAGAGGCACTAGAGCCAGATTGTGGAGGGACTTCAGTGTCTGGCTTAGGAGTGGATAGCCTACCCTACAGGCAAAGGCAGTGAAGGTTTGTAAGTGAGGAAATAACATGATTAGACCTTGTGTTTTGGAAAGATTATTTTGGAAGTTGTGTGAAGGAAATTTTGAAGACAGAAGAAACTGTCAGGGGAGAGATAAATGAGAGGACGAAATGAAGGGGAGATTAGCAAACATTAAAGAACATCTGCTGGACTCCCAGGGACTGGAGCCCTCCCTGGTGTGCATGCAGTTTGGACCAGGTTCAGTCCGAGGGAGCCTCACTCCCCATGACAAGAGTCAGGTTCCCTTTTATCATACTCTAAAATTCATTAAAATCCCAGTGCCCCAGGGATGATTTTATTTAAATCATGCTTCCTATTACACTTTCCCTAAAGAGTGGGAATAAAAATAAAAATAAACGTACAATCTGAATCAGGTATGAGCCAGGTAATTTATTCCTATACACACAAGAAATACAAAACATAAAAGTCTCATAAGTGCACATTAACATTGTTAGTGTTGTTAAGTTCTAAGTTCACTGGTATCTACTGTTGCAATCTATTGGGAAGCTGACATTTAAACCTCATCAGGACATAAACCAATCTGCAAGATGGCTAATTAGGCAATTTACATTTTACCTTAGTTGTACATTGTCCAAATGGCTCCCAGTACCTGCTAGCTTGCAAAATGGCTAGGCTTGAGCCAATCTGCTTCCCTGGCCACTAGTTCCAATCCTATGGGACCCTAGGCCTCCAGAGCTGTCAGACTCACAAGGTCAAATCTAAGCTTGGGCATGTCCATCTCAGAATACTTGTTCCCCTAAGATCATGAAAGGACAAATTTAAGAGAAACAGATCAAACATAGACCATATAACTTCATGGAGATACAGTGTAGGCTGTCCCTTTCCCCAGTCCCTTTTGAGAAGCAGCTCAAAATAGTTTTCACTGGACCTGTAGTCTGCCTCTCATGTCTAGAAAGTCATCTCTCCTCTCTTCTAGCTTTTCACATCCTTAGCTCCATTCAGGATATAGCTCAAGGGTCACTTCCCATAACAGGCCATTCCTGATTCCCCTCAGTTGTTAATGTTCTCCCTTCTCTCCCCAAAATTTACTTTTTATGTATTGTGGGGAGAAATGCTTTATTATTTATTGATATTGTTTCAGCCTAGCTTTATATGGCTAGGAAACTGTCTAACCCAATCCACAGAGGTCAGGCTGACTTCAGAGACGTTCCAATGGAGACAGAAGGCTTCGAGGAATGCTTAGATCCCACCTACATCTTGTTTTGATCTACCCAGAGCTTGTGTTTTGGATTCCCCAACAGTCTGTGTTTTGGCTTTACCCCAAAGTGTATATAGATCTGCTGATATACATCTCAGGCCATCTTATCTGAAAACTGCCCAAGTGCCAACCAACTAGCTCCTTGTCCTTTGCCCTTTGTGTGAATTCTATATAAATTTCAGAGAGACTGGAAATGGAGCTACACTTTTTTTTTCTGGCTCTTTCTTTTGCCAAACCAACAATAAGATTCTTTCTAAAACTTTTTAGGTTTAGGAGTTTGTTCTTGACTGACAGCATTTTGTATATAGTTATCCCTTCTATATCACAACCTTCCTCATCACAATTTCAATATATCACATATTGGCATAAGAAATTAAATGAGAATTTGGGGGGAGTTTTGTGGAAGCCTCAGATGACATACAAAGGCCAGCAAATAGCACAGAAAAATTTTAGAAACTCAGAAATGCATAAAATATATGTATAGAATTATATAATAGCAACCCAAATTTTACAGTAAGGTCCTATAAACACCCCATAAAGGAAAAAGAAAAAAAAATCATCTTTCTCTTGAACAAAGGGAGGGCCAAAAAATTATACACAGATTTTCCAAGTCGTAGGGCACTGTGCCCCTAACCCTCTAAATGGGGAAGGGATAACTGTACTTATCCATGTACATTTTTGTGTGTGTTTTTTTTCTCAGTAGAATAAAGTTCCTTGAGGGTAGATGTATCATTTTTATCTCTGTATCTTAAAACTTAGCATGGTACCTGGTACATAGTTGTGCTTAATAAATGAATACAGAATTGAATTCTATAGGTCAGTACAAGAGTGGGTCCTTCCACAATGTCCGACCAGTCAATTTATTTCCAATTATTAAGCCTCATCTTCCAGGAAGCACCAAGGGACACATCCCTATTCTCCATTGAGAAACACAGTCTCTGTCTCTGTCTCTGTCTCTGTCTGTCTGTCTGTCTGTCTGTCTGTCTCTCTCTCTCTCTCTCTCTCTCTCTCTCTCTCTCTCTCACACACACACACACACACACACAGTCTCACCTCCTTAGAGATACATGTCCGTGAACTTTCTTACCTATTTGGAATAGAAGTGTTCAAAGTACGCAAGAAATTCCAGAAATGGGTGATGAACTAAAGCTGTGTGGGACAGCAACCCTTACCCAAATTAAAATCAGAGAGTCTCAAGGTTAAAAGCAAAAAGAATTTATTACAATCTCGAGAGAAAGAGCAATTCCCAACAGACAAGGTATCATCAGAAGGGGAATGCAAAGTGCAAGCTGCAAAACACAGGATTATCTATAGAACGTAACAGAGAAGCCCCCTCCCTCTTCTCTCATTGGCTGGGGAGTCCAGGCTTACATTTTAGACATTAAAATCTATCTAGAGACAAAGAACACTAGCCTATGACACATTCTTTACTATATTAGGAACTTAATGCTAATTGTGGCAAAAAAAAAAAAAAAGAGCAGGGGGAACAGGAGGGAATGTATGTTTATGGAAGATAAGCGAATACCTGGCTTTTGGCTACAGCATAACTTGTTAGTGCAAAGCTTCAAGGTTATAATTAGGATACAGATGGAGGCCACATTCTTATGAGGTCTTCACTCAATTTATTCCATTCATAGATAAATGACCCCTCAGGAGAAAAAATACCTTTTCAATTAGCAAAGCAGCATTGTTTTGATTATGGTTTCAGAACTGGGAGGAGGTGACGATGATAGGAAAAAGTAAAATATGTATATGACAACTAAACATGGAATCAGTAACTAGAGAGTAAAGCAAAGCAGCCTTTATATAATAATAACAATAATTCCATCAAAGTGCTTTGCACATGTCATCTCATACATATGTATTTACAAATTTATGTGTGTATGTGTACATATATGTATTATGCATGTATGTATGTGTGGGTATGTAAAGTACTTAAGGTTGGGAGTAGGGACAGAGGAAAATTCTAGACCTCTATTGATTAAATCCTCCAGGGCATGGTTTCTGATTCTAGTAGCAAGGTAAGAAGATAGCCTGGTTATGAATATAAAGGTCATTAATTTTAAAAGTTTTCTGAATTAGGAGCCCAGAGATTCATCAACATGAATATTGAAATTACCAAGGATAAAGGGAGGGATTAAAATGGAAAAAACACCAGAGTTGAGGTCAGTGTAAAGAATAAAAGATCAACCTGGAGATTGGTGAATAACTGCAGCAAAGATCAGAATATAATCAGATGGAATGAATTTAGAAAGTATGATTGGTTGTTGAAGGACAGAAAGACCTGGAGATGAAAATAATAAGTGATGAGTACCCTTACTGTTCCTTCTGGCCTTGGGAAGGGAAGAAGGGGTCACATTGGCAAGTGAGAAAAATGAGGGACTGGGTCACGGATTTATCCCAACCAAATAGAGCTTAGTGAATCCTGGGAGAAAAAAAAAAGTTGCAGCTAGCAGCATCAATTGCAAACGATCATCTAATCACAACGGCATCTAGAGAATTCATCCCTAATTTGAACTAAATCAAAAGGGTTCTGGGATTTTACAGCATTCTGAAGAATAAATTCTCCATTTGGAGGTCATTCTACAGGAGGCATAATATTTGGACAGAAAATCATTGAGAACAAGGTAAAATAAAAATTCTCAACTTCTAATGTCTTTTTCCTCCTAAGGACTGACAATCAGAGTGCTAAATTTGCAGGTTTGCCAGGTTTAGTTGACTTCTGTAATGATTAAAGGCTAAATAAGCATAAGGAGGTAGGTTATATCTCCTTCTCTTTAGAAATTTCACAGCTAAATGTCTATAACAAAAACTTGTCCCCTTAAATAACAACATTCAGCAACTAACTCTGAACATGACAATTTAATCAATCAGGTGTAGCCTTTCCAAAAACCCCTACCTTCCTAGAAACACAAGCAGCTGAAACTATAAAAGATTCAATCACTCTAAAACAAGCCCAGAGCATCAATGTTTATTAAAGTTATGGGAGCTATTTATTGACCTGGGGAAATTGCAAACCATTGCAATTACTGCTGGAATTGCATTTTTACAGTTAACAAATGAATAGTGATGTTTTTCCTTTTCTCTTTTAATTGTGATTATTGCAGCTGGATAGAAAATCCAAAAAAAAAAAGCAGAAGAAGCCCTCTAGCCTAGTTACTTTCAAGGAAACCAAAAAGAATTTGTCAGTTTTGGGCTTTTTTCTGAGTTAGTCTTTTCTCTCTGTGTGTGCCCACCATTCCGAACAGAAATCACAAAGTTTATAATCTGAAGAATTCTCCCTGAAGCTCTACCTGGAGGGAGTCAAAAGGTTTTCCTTTTACCAACTCATAAGTCAGCTTCTTCTAGAGAAGTGCAGGACAATCTCCCCTAAGCAGTGAGGTAATTAGGTCATTATGATGAGGCCCAGTTGTCCAGAAGTTTACAAAGGACTCCTGTCTGGAATCTCTCACCTTTTTTATTTTTTCTATTGCTGGGGCAAAAGGTAAGAGTGTCTGCCCATGAATGAGGGAATCACTTATTAAATGCTTACAGAAATCTCTGCATTCAAATGTTTCTTTTCCCTTACTAGAATGTGAACTAACAGGAGGTTTCAAAGGGCCCATGGTCTTTAGGGTAAAGTGGCAAGGAGATGGTGATGCATCCTGTTTTCTGTTATTTTCCACTGTTAAAATTCCATCTATTTCAACATTGAATCACCTGACAATGCATAGTTCTTTGGCAATAAGCACCATCTTCTTCAGGTGCACAGTAGCTGTGGCTGCTACAGAGTCGGAGGTTATCTAAGCAGTTGGTAGGTCCGTTTTCCACTGATTCCCTGGATGATGGAAGGACCACACTAAGGGCCAGTAGTCTGGCTATTGGAATTGTTCAGAATCTTAAGCTTGGAGTCATCGCCACATCGGTCTAAAGGGAAGTAGTTACTCAAGTGTTAACAGTAGCCTGCCTTGCTTAGCACCCATCTCCCCTTCAGGGGGCCGTGCCAATTCAGTGCAACTGGCTCGCCCCGTTAGTGTCGGTTGGTCCTGAGCTCTTGAGCTGACCTGCCAAGCCATGGCAACAGGTCAGCAGCTGGTTTTGATGATGGCAAAGATAGCAGGTGAATGTGAGAACATCTTTGACAAATCTGTTATTTCAACTGTGATCCTGAAGACCCAACTCCCAGATTTATTCTCCTTTAAGAACCATAAATACTTAACAAGATGGTAGGCATACAACCTGAGTAAATTAAGATAAATCACAGGCCTCTTAAATTGAATTAAGGAAGTAGAATTTTTTCACATTAAAACCATATTTTCAATAACATTTCAACTGAATAAAACTTTAAAAGATGATATTTTAGGCTCTAAAGAAGAAATATGAAAAGGTATACTTCTACAAATATAGTTCTTTGCAGAAGTATGATCCAAGAGTATAGCATATATTTTCATATTTTTAAATATATTCATTGTTTAATTATTTTTAAATTCTTCCTCTTTTATCTTATTTAAAAATATTTCATTATATGTTTGCTTTCTGGGAGGGAAGAAAAGAGATATTGTGTTAAATTCTAATATTAAAAATACATCAATAAAATGTATTTTTTTTAAAAAATGATACTTTAAGAACAATTTTTAAAGCAAACATAGATATAATCAGGTATCTTTTTTTTTCTGGAAGTTATCACTCCTAACCCTTTTCCTTTAATTCTTCTATCCAGAACCTTAATTCCTTTCCTTAACTTTAACTTATATAAAACTCACCCAACTCATCCCTGAGGTTTGTGTTTACCTCTTTAGGTTTTGCAAGGCATCTGGGTTCTCTCTCAGAAGCTTTCTAGTTTATCCAACTCTCTGATACAAGAAGATTTTCCAAAGAGGAACTCTTGATCTCTTGGGATCCTTCCTGCTTGAAGACTATAATTCTTCTCAATGAAATAGATGTTACAAAGAAAAAAATAAAGAAGGCATGGCTATGAGAGCTGAAGAATCTAAGATGAATCTTAAGGTTTTGAGCATGAGTGACTGATGAAATAATGGTATCATCAATGGAAATGTTAGGAGATAAAAAAAAATCTCTTTTCTAGGAGCAGGAGCAGAAATGATCAGCACAATTTTATATTTGTTGAGATTAAGGTGACAAGAGGGCGTGTATGTGGAGTCTACTTGTAATCAATTAATCATTTTGCTCTGAAATTTGAAGAAAAATTAGAACTACAAGAATGCATTTGGGGTAGCTGAGTGGCGCAGTAGATAGAGCACCAGTTCTGAAGTCAGGAGGACCTGAGTTCAAATCTAGTCTCAGACATTTAACAGTTTCTAGCTGTGTCACCCTGAGCAAGTCACTTAACCCAATTGCCTCAACAACAACAACAAAAAGAATGCATTTGAAGGAGATGTTAGAAGCTGATTGAAGTACTCGGGGAAAAATGTTGAACTTTGGTTAAGGACAGGTAAGGAAGTGGATGGTTTGCAGTAGGAGGTAGATCTAGACATAGGATGTGACTATAGCATTAGAGACCTCAGAGGTCAACTAGTCCAATTTCATCATTTTACAGGTATGAAAACTAAAGCCCAAGGATGTTCAATGACTTAGCCAAAGTCACAGTAAAGTTCTCTGATTCCAGGACCATTGATCTTTTCACTATACGACCTTAGTCCTTTTGTCCACATCCAGATGTCTCTGTGGAATTGGAGGTGGTTGGGTTATTCATGGCTAGTTCTACATTAGGGTACCAGTCACATCACCTAAAAGAGAGGATATGCTACAGAAAGTAGTGAAGATTTACAAAGATTTTTTCTTTGCAGTCTTGGAAATGAGCACCCAGCCCTCCTTAGATGTCAATAGGCTTGGCCAGTGAGTATAGGGCTCAACCCTCAAGGAGCCTGAAGGAAGCCACTGAAATGAGTGATGACAGAAGGAAGGCATCTGGCTTTCCACATCAGAATGTTAGGTTTTCTGTAACCATTTCCCTTCTCTTTATTGAGTGCCAAAGAAAAGATGTTTGACTGTTGAGCCAGCCCTGGATCTACAAATAAAAGGCCCTAACCACTCACTCATTATTTTCTCTTGCCTAGTAGTGAGTCAAGAATTACTGTGGATTTTTGCTACTTTTGTCCCTATTGTGTTTACTCTTTCCTTTCTCAGATGAAAGAGGGCATGCATCTATCCCAGCAATGACTCAGCCAAGACACCACATCCTACCAGCAAAGGAGCTACTTTGTCCTTTATTGATGTGGCATTTGGAAAGGAACTTGTGGGGACAACTGTTTTGTGGCAAACACTTCAAGTTTAAGTCCATTCTCTTCAAGAACTGAGGTGTAGAGTGGAGGGGATGTCTCCATTTAAGAAAAAATTTTTTGCATTTTGATTCTTGTTACACCTTTTTAAATAAATATTCTTTTGTAAAACCTAATTTATCTTTCTTGTTTATCCTTGATATAAAGGAGATGTCAAGTGGTTAAAATGATGCTGGGATAGTAAAAAATGTAGCACAATGATTGTTCCCTCAATTGTGGTAAACAGTGATGCATCTGAATATGGAAAGATCCTTCCTAAGAAGAGGATTTAGCCTCATAAGTCAATAAATATTCATGAAGTACCTGCTATGTGCCAGGCATTGTGCTACAGCTGCCCAGTTCTTTCAGCCTTGGTCATGATCCTCCAAAATTCTCTTTGGAATCAGAGAAGAGCTCTCCAAAACTCATTTCCTTTCTCTGGAAGTAAGAGTTCAGTACTCTATGTTCCTCATAGAAGCTACAAGACAGAGTCGTTTCAATTTAGGAGCACTGAGATTAAAGAGAAATACAATTTATACATGGATTTAGAACATGAAAGCATCTTACATGTTCTGCCTCAGTTTCCTTGATGGCAACAACCCTTCCCCACACACACACGCACACCTTTCCTGGCCATTAGGACTGAGATAATTAAGGCTGGGAGCTCTGGCCACTAGCACTCCAAAGAGTCATAAAACTCTAGATGATTTATCTCAAATATATAGATGACCCCCTTATCTTTCTGGTCTCAGACTCAGTGTCTCCTAGCTCCTTATCATAATTTATGATCCTTCCTCCATACCCCCAACCTGTCAGAACTGAATTTATAGTCCTTTCCTGGAATTTCTATTACCCCAGTGCTCTGTTCCCCCTTGCCTTTGTTTCCCTGATCGATGGAGCCCTATGAGAGTCTCTGAAATCCCTTGCTCATTGTTAGATGCTTTGAGACAAGAGTCCCATCTACCTGCTGGGGGTCAGACATGGGTCCTGTTTGGCCATGGATCCTGTTTGGCTGTTGGTCCAGACTCTCCACTAATAGAATATTTAAAAACCTTCTCTAATCTCTACCATGCCTCAGTTTCTCCGGCATTACAATCTAATACAACTGTCTCATTTTACATATGAGGAAACTGAGGCTCAGAAAGGTTAATGACTTTTCTGAGATATCACATGGAGTAAATGGCAGTCAACATTTGATTTCAGGCCCTTTGATGCCAAATCTCAAGAGGAAAGAGTTTCAAAATGCAGTGGTGATTATTAGTCAAGTACTACAAAGATTTTTTTTTCCTTTTTTTAAGAAGCTGAAGCTGAGGGAAAGGTTAGTAAATTGACAACGGAGGTTTTTAGAAATTTTTGCAAAACTGTTTTACTAAACTGGTAAGGATTATTCTAATGAGAGACTGAGTATCAAATCAGTTGAGTGGGATCAATTAACAATTATCTGGGAAGTGTGGCAATTAATTGGTTATTTATACCTGAGGTTATTTCTACAATGACTGCCCAAAGTCCTTCATGTTTAAATGCATAGCATATTCTTCTGAAAACAAGGCTGAACTCTGACATATCAAGTTGTATTTGCTTGAGATAAGAAAAACAGACTTTGACTAATTAGCATGAGTTTGCAGCAGCTAATTAGCATGTAGGTTTCCCGACATTCCCTACCCTCCCTAATTCTTTCTGTTTTTCCCATAATGAAAACTCTAGCTTTTTCTAGCAACAGAAAAAGTTTTCATTCTAAATAACTCCCAAGTTACTTCATACTACAACTGAGTTTATATTCAAACTCAAGGAAGATAATATCAAAAAGAAATGTCTCATATAAAAAAATAATATTCATTGTTGTACTTTTCATATTAATGAAAAGCTCAGAGGAGAGATGAGTGTCTGCCTAAGTAGAAAGGAACAAAATTAAATGATCTGGTGAATGAGGAAACAAAACTACTGATGAGATAAAAGAAGTCATGAAGGTGAGGAGTTATCCAGGAAAAAAAAAATCACAGCTTGGTCCTTTTAGAGGGACACAAGCTGTATTATGATGTCATAAAGTGGACTAAATTCCTTAGCAGAACTCACAATTTTTAAGGGGAAAGATGGGACCTTTTACAAGAAAGGACTCAAAGCAAGGTATGCTACCTATGCTAATTGCTTGCCTCAGAAAATCAACTGGTGATTAAGGAATATTTATGCAATAAACTTGGGGGTTGACATCTACAGCCTGGTCTCCAGATTGTATCTATTTGTATGTGATCATCCTGTCAATACAAGAAATTCAGTTACTCTAATGGGCCCCATCTAGGGACAAGATAATACTGAAGTATCCTTCTCTGGGGCCCATCTAAATACTGAGTTGCTACTAGAGATGTAGCCTTTTGCTGGAGTCTATTCATTCCATTACTGTCACTCTTTGCAGATGTAATGATATTACATTTAAGAAAATCTTAGAGAATTAAACACTTTAGCAAAGTTGAAGGATATAAAATAAACCCCCATAAACTATCAGCATTTCCAAATGTTAGCACAAAATCCAGCAGGAAGAGAGAGAAAAATTTCATTTGAAATAACTGCAGATCATATAAAATACTTGAGACTCTACCTGCCCATTCAAACCTAGGAACTATATAAAACAATTATAAAAGATTTTTCACACAAATAAACACAGATCTAAATAGAGAAATATTTTCATGGATAGACTGAGCCAAAATAATAATAATGATGATTTTATCTAAATTAATTTATTGATTCAATCCATACCAATCAAACTACAAAAAATTAATTTGTAGATCCTAAAAAATAATAAAATTCATCTGGAAAAATAAAAGGTCATGAATATCGAGGGAATTAATGATTTTTTTTAAATGTGAAGGAAAGTGGCCTAGCAGTACCAGATTTCAAACTATTACAAAATGGTGATCATGTAAACAATCTGGAAGTGTCTAAGAAATAGAATGGTGAATAAGAGGAATAGATTAGGTACACATTGTACAAGAGTGAATGTCCATAAGAACATAGTGTCTGATAAACTCAAACAACCAAGTTTTAGAGACAAGAACTATTTATGAAGAATGAAATGAGCACTACCAAGAGAACATTGCATACAGTAATAGCAATATTGTTTGAAGAATTAATGAGAATGACTAAGTTATTCTGAGTATTAGGAATACTCAAATAAATTTCAAAGTGCAACATTTAAAAGGGTTCTAGAAATATTATTTACGGGTAATTTAATAATTGTATTAATAAGGCCAGCAGGTTATTAATAAAAAGGATGGTCATTTAGCCATCTATCTCAGACCAAAGACAACAGGCTTCACAGTTTATATACCCTTTCAAATAGCAGGTGGTAAATGGGGCTGAGAATGACCCCTGAAGAGAGAAATTATCTCTACTCAGACTACCTCCAGCTATAGTAGACTACTCCAGGCTTTGGACTATGTAGACAAAAGGATTTGTCTCCACCCAAAGCAGACTACAAGGTGGTCAGAAAAAGTGACACAAGAACGCTCTCAAGAACTTTAGAATTGATTGTATGACATGGTAGACACTGGCAGAGGAGCACCCAGAATGATGTGCCCGCATCAGAGAAGAGACTGTGCTCTATGAGCAAAGCAGAATTGAATTAGCCCAAAAGAAACGTGAGATGCACAAAATTAGAGAAGCCGCCCCAAACGCTCCCAGGGACTATTTGTGTCTGACCTGTGGCAGAGCATCCCTAGCTCAAAATGACTGTTAGAGTTACAATGTATCTGACTGGCTAGCCAGTCAGATACATTGTAACTCTAACAGTCATTTTGGTCCTCTTTGAGAACTAAGGACATCTACTTAAGACCCTTGCTGAGGAGATTCAGGGAACTCCTTTGATTGGTTCCCATAGCCACTGACATGCCTATTTATGTATGAGTAAATATGAGTGTAGATTGCTTTCAAATTTCACTGACAATGCCTTCCAAATCTCATGGGCCAGTTTTGTTTGTCTGTTTGTTTGTTTTTCCCCAAGCTCCAAGGATGTAATTCATCCACAACCAGCCAAAAACACAATGGGTTTCCCCACTCTAGATAATTTTTGCATGCTTGGGTAAGGTCTGACCAAGATAATTTCATTATTAGTAATTGTCCTACAAGAAAACAACTTCATATCAGGACTTTGAAGAAGAAGAGCCACTCACAACAGGGAGAGAAGGCAGAGCTACTCTCACCCAAAACTGGCTGTATGACCAACTCCCTTTCATATTAAGCTTCTTAATTAACGGTAGTTTTTCCTCCTCCTTCCTCCTCGCAAAGCCTGGGAATCCTTGCCATCCTTTCTGGGGTTAGCAATCGGAGCAGGAGGGTTTTGAAGGGGAAAGCTTCTTTCCCTGTAGAAATAAGCGCAGGCAGGCAGAGAAAGCGAATCACAGTGTAATCAGCCAACACTAGGGTTGGATAAGGACCAGTGTCCGGGTGAAACACTTCCACGTACGCAGCAAGGCAAGGCGCTATAAGACCAGACTGCACAATAGCACCTGAGTAACGAGAGGAAAAGCTAGAGCTTCAGCTTCCACTCCGCAGTCTACGCAGGCGCATCAAAGGGCTCAGTGATGGCCTCTCGCACTGGTATCCGCCCCCATCCTGAGCTGGAGGCCTCCGGCGCGGGAGAATGACGTAGGCAGAAGCGACACGGACAGAATTGCTCCCCGAGTTTTCGCGTGTGTTTTAAGGAGGAAACTAGTGGAGGCGCCATGGCAGCCACGTCTAAACCCAAGCTGTCAAAAAATCTGATGCGGATGAAGGTACGAGACGTCTCGGCGGAAAATAGCGTGGGGTCCCCGAGGAAGGTTGACGAGGCAAAGAGGGTCGAGGTCCCTGGGCTAAGTCCCAGAGACCGAAGTCGGAGGTGGGAGAAGAAAATTGAGGCCAGACCATGAAGATCTTTGAATGACAAACTCAGAGCTAAACCTTATTCTCTGAGAGGTAGAGGGGAAAAAAAAAAAGTATTTTTAAGATTTTCAGCGGGAGAGTTACATAGTCAAAGAGAAGTTTTAGAAACGAACATTCCTCTGCTAACAGGCCCTTTTCCAAATCACTGTTATTACTTTCTGTATATGCCCTATTTATTTACATCTAGAAATTTATTTATTTATTTTTGCATCTAATAGAATATAAAGTTCTTGAGGCCCGAGGCCGTTTTTTGGTCAGCCAGTCAATAAAACGTTTATTAAGCTCCTTTTAAGCCAACCACTGAGCTAAAGTATTAAAAAAAAAAAAAATACAGACTGTCCTCACTGTTTAATGGGGAAAACAACATGCAAAGAACTATGTATAAACATGCTATATGCAAGATAAATTAGAAATAATCTACAGAAGAAAGACATTAAACACATCAGTTCCTTAGACTTCATGTAGAAAAAGCGGATTTAGCTAGGACTTGAAGGATGAAAGAAAAGTCAGGAAGCAGAAATTAGGTGGGAGAGAATTTCATTTTCTTTTTATCCCCAGCACCTAGAACAGTGCCTGGCACATAGTAGGCTTAAAAGACTGGAATATATAAGTAAATGAAGTTTCAGACTGAATTGGAAGAGAAGCTAGAGGCAGCGATAAGAAATGGTGTTGCCTGAATTAGGACAGTGACTGTGAATAGGAGGTGGAAAAATTGGAAAAATAGAATGACATGATTTATGAACTAATTGGAAAAATAGAGTGACATGATTTTCAAACTAAAGTCGAGTGAATGTTTATAGTTGATGCTGAGGTTTGGTAAGGAGAAGTAGAAAGGTCATTGGAAAAAAAAGATCAATGTGTGGGTAAAATGGTAGAGGAAGGAGGTAGTCCTGTTTCTAAGTTTGAGGTGCTTTCAGAATATCCAGCTAATAGAGATTTTCCAGATATGTTTGGAAATGGTCAGAAAATTCAAGAGAGAAAAATTGGTATTGAAGGTAGAAATTTCTGAATAAGGACCAAAGTTGTTTTGCTTTGAAATCCATGGCAGAGTTCTAATAGGTCTAAAGAATAATTTGTGGCCATTGTAAGCTTCAGAGAGAAAGGAAGAAAATAATAGGCCATTTTGTTTGTCTCTCCTTACTCTGCCTTTGGGTTTTTCTTTTTTTATTCTTTTTATTTGATCATAAAATGGAATCAAATGTTTTTAAATGTATTGTATTTTTAAATCAGCTAAAATTAACATTGTATACATCCATCTTAGTCTTTGGAAAATAATACAAATGTTTTGATGATAGCCTTGATGAAAATGTGAGAAGGAATGAGATTTTTAAATTTTTTTCTATAGTAGTCCATATCAATAACCATTCAGTTGACCAAAAGATGTAGAAAAGATGAGATTCTTCTTTACAAAAACTCTTTTTACATTAAGGAATCTCTCCTGTATATTTTAAGATCATAGAGCATTCCTTGGTATATGCGATCACAGATATCGTGATCCTCTGTGACCCTCTAATTGTCAAGGGAGACATAAAACAAGAAAATAGTCTTACCCAAACTGGATGAATACCAAAGATTTTCATCAGTTTTGTCATGGAAGATATACTGCCCATGATCCAGTTTGTTTTTAGATTTTTCCTTTAGATGAGATTTTTCCCATGCTTCCATTTACAGGTGATATGCTAATAGCATTGAGCCCCAGGACCTTAAAAACTTCCAGTATTAGTCAGAATTGGTCACTTTATTTAGGAAAGTACAAATGAATAGCAAGTGCCTATTGTCCAGACTATAATATGAATAGTTAGAGGCCTATGTGTTGACATTATTACTTGTATTTGGCAGAGGCATTGCAATTGGACAATAAATTGGACCCAGAAGTGATTAAGAATAGTGGGGTGGATCACATTTACATTTTTTTTGTGATGCTTTTATGATTCTACACTCCAGAAAACACACTCATGTTTTAACATTAGACTTTTCCTATTGAAACTCTGTTTACAAATCTTGCAATATTATCTTCTTTGAATCAGAGTTGCATTTAACACAGCGGGCAGAGGAGAGACACAAAATTAAGTGAAAATGATATACCTCATTCTATTACACTTCCCTTTTGAGCTTCTCCAGTATTGCATTCTTTTTTGTCAAAGTCAAAGTTTGTGGCATCAAACTAGTCATTTAGTATCATTTTTTCCACCAGCATGTATTCACATGTCTCTATCACATTTTGGAAATTAAATATTTCAAACTATTATTATATTTGTTATGGTGATCAGTGATCTTTGATACTATTAGAATTATTAGGGACTGCTGTGAACTACACCCATGTAAGACAGCAAACTGAACTGACAAATATTTGTATGCTTGACTGCTCTACTGACCACCAGCAGTTCCCTATCTCCCTCTTCTTAGGTTCCCCCATTTCCTGAGATATAGCATTATTGAAATTAGGCCAATTAATAATCCTACAGTGGCCTCTAAGTGTTCAAGTGAAATCTATGTGGTATACTTCACTGTTATCTTATTTTAAGAAATTGTCACAACCATCCCAGCCTTCAGCAACCACCACCAGGATCAGTTAGCAGCCATCAGCATCAAGGGAAGACCCTCTATCAGCAAAAAGATTACTACTTGCTGAAGGCTCAGCTGATAGTTAGCATTGTTTTATTTTTGCGATAAAATATTTTTAAATTATGGTATACACATTATTTTTTTAAAACATAATACTATTGCACACTTAAGAGATTACCATATAGTGTAAACATAATTTTTTTATGCACTGGGAAACCAAAAAAACTCATATGACTCATTTGAAATAACGAAATATCTCCAAGGTGTGCCTGTATTTCTAACAGTGACCTCTATTTAAAAAGAAATAAGGGATGTTATACAAGAAAAGTGTGATTGGAAAGGAGGTAGACCAATCATGTAATAATAAAAGATGCAACAGGTTGACAGACAGCCAAGAGAAAGAACTCCAGATTGTTTAGCAAATTCTCTTAAGTCAGTCAACAAACATTTATTAACTATTTACTACATGCCAGGTACTATGCTAAGGATAAAAAGGAAGTTAGAAACAGGGTCTTTGACCTCAAGGAGCACCCATTGGGGAGACAAGATGCAAATAACTACATATTAGGCATAAATATTTTGTAACTGAAAAGTTATCTCAGGGAAGGGAGAATGGGGGTGGGGATCAGGAAAGCATGGAAGTCCTTCCATAGAATATTGGATTTGAGCAGATATATAGGATCTGAGGAGTTGAAGATGGAAGACTGACGGGAACAGCCAGTGTATATGTATATACAGTAAAAGCAGTCTTTTAAATGAATTGTCAGGTTTGAGGAACAGCAAGTAGGCCATTAAAATGAAACATACAGTTTGGAGAAGGTACTGTGTAGAAAAACTCAGAAGATAGAAAGGAGTCAGGTTGTCAATGACTTTAAATGCCAGAGAGGATTTTATATTTGATCTCAGAGATAATGGGGACAAATTATGTATGTATTGAGGCAATGGGAGAGAGAAGGAAAGGGTCTGACTTTTGTTTAGGAAAATCCCTTTGACATCTGAGTTGAGAATAATTTGGAGTAGAGAGAGACTTGGGACAAGAAGATAAATTTGGAAACCATTCCATTGATAGGGGAATCACACAAAATGATTTTCAGAACATACCAGTTGAGGGAATAAAATCTTGGATTCATGAAAGTTTTAAAGTTAATTAAATCTAAAAACTGTCTTTATCTCATTACTTGGCTGATCACATTATTTTTAATCTATCCAGTTCATGCAAAGGGGATTGGATGCAGAAACTAAAAAACAGCTAGAAGAGGAAGAAAAGAAAATAATCAGTGAAGAACACTGGTATTTGGATTTACCTGAACTTAAGGAGAAAGAGTAAGTTTATGGAAATTTATATCTATGTCTCATTTATCCAAAAGAAATTTTCTGTAATGAGAGTAAATCAAATGTAAATGAACTGCCTAGGAAGATTTACTAATCTTTTACTTTCTTCATTTTGATGCTATTTGCTAGGGGGAAAAACTTTATGAGGTAGTATATTCAGATTTGATTTTTTTTTTCTTTAGTTAAGCCATCTCTGCCTTTTCCCATGTGTCTACTGAGAACCTAAAATTGGCTAGTTTTGCATTTTATTCTTGGCTTTTATTTGCTACTCTTTATTGCAAATATTAAAGACATGGTATTCATATAAATATATTTCCCCCTTTAGGAGTTTCATAATAGAGGAGCAGAGCTTTATGCTTTGTGAAGATCTTTTGTATGGAAGAATGTCATTCAGAGGGTTTAATCCAGAAATCGAGGTATTTAATAGTTACTCCAAATCTGAGATTTTTCTAATTTAATTACTTTTACCAGTAATAGATTTAAAAATATATATATAATTTAACCTTTATGGAAAATAACAGGTCTTAGAGTATATAGAATAGCATCTGGTCTCATTATCATTTAAAGATGGGATTTTATAATCCCAGTTTCATGTAAGAATATCAGGATTTTGATTCAGATGGTGCTATTTGTTGTGAATTTTTTCTCATTGATCTTTACTGATGTATCTCCCTTTTCTGTAACTGAAGTTTCCTTTTAAATTATTATGTAAATTAAATTTAAATTCTTATGCATAGGATATAAAGGCAACCTATGACACATTCTTTTATCAATCTATAGAGTGGTTATTGCCAGAAGAGACATTAGAGGTCATCTGGCCAGCCCCCTAATTTTGCACAAGAGGTAAGTGAGGCCAGAGATGAACTGATTTGCTTTCAGGTCACATATAATTTATGATTCCAGAGACAAAATTGAAGCCACCTTATCTAATTCAGATTTAGTGTTCTATATTGTACTTTAAACAAATGATTGTTACCTAATTTATCTATTTTGTTCATCTGGATTTTCATAAATCAAGTTTGTGATAAAATAAGCTTATGCAGTAAAGATTTATTCCCCTTTAATTTGAGGAACTTTAATGGTTTCATTTAATTCATCAAATTCTAACTGCTTACTATGTACTCCTGTCATTGGTGCAGGGAAGCAGTGCTGAGATGAATTTACCAATTTCCCTTTCTTCAAGGACTTTATAATTTAATTAACTAACCCATGTGGTAGAGAGAAGATAAGGAGCTAGGCAGAAAGGGGACACCGAAAAAATGAGTGGGAGAAAAACCCAGTCATGGGTAAAGACCATCTTAATAATTGGGTCCCCCTAAAACAGAAACCATGGTAGATGAAAATTGGTAGGAAGCCTCCTGAGAAACAAGGAAAGAGAATCAGATATGTCTAAGAAATGAAGATGTTCCACCTTGCCCTACTTGTGTAAAAGTTCACAGAAGGCACCAGAAGACTCAAGGGTTATGATCAGGTTGGGAGTCTTGGCCTAGTTCTTTAAAGGCCTTGGGTCTAGACATACCATAAGCCCCCAATAGCAGGACAACTTCCCTTGAAAGTATATTGTGTTTTCCTCACAAGATGAGTTAGAAGGAAGTGTCATTGTCCAAATGGGCAAGAGTCTATTTCCAGAGTGTCCTATATGAGTATGGTCTCTGAGGTCTGCCAAACTAGGTACATTAATAAAATAAATAGCTTATCTTTATGGAGAATTTCAAATTTTATAAAACACTTTATGTATATTCTTGTTTGATCCTCACAATAGTCCTGAGATTATTGACGTTTTCAAAGAAATAAAGTGACTTGACCTTTTATTTCAGAGCTAAGAAATGTCTTAAGCAAATTCTACCCTAGGTCTTTTCATTGTGTGATCTGTTTACTAAACTACATTATACAATCCTTCATCTTCTGGGCTATTGAACTATTTAACTTTGGCTTTTGTCATGCCTACTGATAACATAGCAAAGCTGCCATCCATAATATAATTACATGAAAATGAAATAAAGACCAAACTGATGCCATTTGATTTTATGCCTCAATTTCAAACACCACACATACAAGGATGCGTGCATGTAAACTAAAGTGTTGGAAAACCAAGTTGGGACAAGTTTCTGTGACCTGAATAAAAGTTGAGTTCCCAGGAAAAAGGTGAATATCAGGGTTTGTACTCCCATATCAGCCTCGGGGATCAGCTCCAGGAATTCCTGTGTCCTAGTTGAGGTGGGACTAATCCACGTAGGGTTAAGGAGTATTTAATTTGCCATCATGATAACATTTAGGAGCACTTCTGAATGAACAGTACAAGAGATTTCTATAGTGGTCTTATACAAAAATCTCTCCTAACCATCAATCCTGTGTCATTATTTCAATTAATCTGGAAAAGGCTTTCCAAATTTGGATTGCTAAACATTGATTTATCATTTCTGGTTTTTAAAAAGGGGCAGAATGAGGGTAAATTCTGGTATTATTTCATAGACTGTCATGTAACAGAAGCAGAATTTACCTTAATGGATGGTGGAAGAGTTTTACTCTTCTCTAAGAAATACTAAAATTGTCACAGGGAGACTTAACAGTGTTTGGGGCAGATAATTAAGGGCATGGATGGCTTATTATCAATACTAGTAGAATGACCATCCATACCAGTGAGATCACAAATCGATTACAGTAAATTCTATATCATATGACTTTTGAAAACTGGTGGTTTTCATGTGTAAACATTATATTTATTTGTTTTAATAGACTTATAGCTTGAGTAGGAGAGACGATTTGAAAAGGAGAGGAAAAAAACAGTAAAGAGCAAAGAAGTTTCTGAATCTAGGCAGAAATTTGCATTAGATGACCAAGTTTTGGGATTCTGTGGTTACTTTTATCCCTAAAATCTGTGATCCTTAATTAAAAGTACATCAAGTGGGGATTTGAGAGTTTCACAGAATGTAGATATTCTATTTTTAGTTTAAAACATATCTCTCTCAGTTTTCTATAGAATCACATCACAAAGTAAGGACTCTACTGAGGTGTTAGATTTCAGTTGCTGCTCCATGTTTGTTCCACCACCTATCTTACAGTGGCATTTACAGAATTTGGCAATATTTGTACTGGAAAGCAATCTGGAGGGAACAAGCATTTCTAAACTTTCTCCCGTGTGCCAAACACTATTTCTTTTTTTTTTTTTTTTTTTTTTTTTTGCTGAGGCAATTGGGGTTAAGTGACTTGCCCAGGGTCACACAGCTAGGAAGTATCTGAGACCAGATTTGAACTCAGGTCCTCCTGACTTCAGGGCTGGTGCTGTAACCACTGCGCCACCTAGCTGCCCCCCAAACACTATTTCTTACAAATATTATCGTATTTCATCCTCATAACAACTCTGGGAGATAGGGGCTCTTATGATCGCCATTTTGCTGATGAGGAAACTGAGGCACAGATGTTAAATGATTTGCCAAAGGTCCAGAGTTAAAAATTACGAAAAATTATAGAAATTATGAAGCTGTCTTTTTGATTCCAGGCCTGGAACCTATCCACTGTAAATACCCTAGGATAGCCTATATTCTATGGTTCTGTCATCTCTCCTCAAATACAACAGTAGCCTACAGATGCAGTGAAAAACCCACTGGACTAGAAGTCAGGACTAGATCCAGTCTTCACTCTACTGCTAACTGTATGACCACTTAACTTTCTTTGGGCCTAAATTTCCTCATCCATGACATGAGGATGATCTCTAAGGTTCTTGTGGTTAAGATGCTGTGAATCTGAGTCTCAAAAATTTTCAAGTAGATACATCTTAAGTTATTTTATTTTATTTTATTATTATTATTGGGTTTGGTTGTTGGTTTTTTGTTTTTTGTTATTTTTTTGCTGTGGCAATTGGGGTTAAGCTACTTTCTCAGAGTCACACAGCTAGAACGTGTTAAATGTGTGAAGCCAAATTTGAACTCAGGTCTTCCTGACTTCAGGGCAGGACTTCCTGCTCCATCCACTGTACCACCTAGCTGCCTCTATCTTAAGTAATTTTAAATGGATTTCAAGAAAACTTGAAATTCAAGTAGAAATTAAAGATACTTATATTTTGAGAGAGGGTAATGGCATCATAAAGGAAATGGACTCTGGAGTAAAATTTACAATCAGTACAAACTTCCTTTCTATATTAAAACAATGATTCCATCTACATAGGAAAGGCTATGTGGGAAACTTTCAATGTTATAGAATACATCTAATCTAATAAATCAGGTAGCCAGTAGATAGCTCTTTGAGATACTTAGAGGGTGAGTGACTTGCCACCAACACACAGTGAGTACCAGGTGGGATCCGAATTTAGGTCTTCCTGAATCCAGGCATCACACTTTATAATGCCATGATCTCTTCTTGTCCATTTCTTATAATTTTTAAATGTTATTGATGGTTTATAATATCTAAATTTTTATATGATTACTGTAAGTGGTTCATAGAAGATTAAAGTATACTTAATTAGACTAGTCTGAGGACAATACTTCATAGATTAAACAGTAAAACAAAATGATTTACGCATGGAGATTTATTCAAAACAAAAGAATCTTTAGAATATCTTTCAAACAGTTTTTTTGATTAAATTCTATAACTTCAAACCAGGTAGAAGTTTGTTTGTTTTTTTTTTTTTCTTACCCAGCAAAAATCTAAGCATTAAGCAGGTAATCAAAGTAGAATATACTTCTTACAAATAAAACTTGTACCCTTCTTGACAATCTGTCACTAAAGTAAGTGAGTGAGTGTGTGTGTGTGTGCGTGCGTGTTTGTGTGTGCTTGTGTGTTTGTGTGTGTATGCACATATACATATATTTTTAAAGCATTGATTTCCAGAACATTATGGGACAGTATTCATCTTTGGTTAGATACAAGATGCTTATTATTACCAGCAGGGGACTAGTCCAAGACTATCATGGGATCCCAGCAGCTAGGAGTTGTACAAAGAGATGGTATGATAGTGACAGGAGTTACAGATTTGTAGTCAGAGAACCTGAGTATCACTATTAATTATTAATTATTACATATGTAATTTCATCTTTCTTTTTCCAAATAATTGTGAAAGGAGGGGAAATTATATGCTTTCTTAGATCCCTATAGGTTATAACTTTTTTTGTCTTTACTGTCAATTTCTTCTCTAAAAGAAAAGGCACTGGCCTAAAAATCATAAATCCTGCATTCTCTTGTCCATCTGTGCTATTAACTGCAAATGTCTTAACATTTGTGGGCCTTTATTTCTCCAGAAACTCAAAATTTACTTAATAAAATCAGGGGATTAGTTTAGATAATTTCTATGGTCCCTTTAATTCCTAATAATTTGTGATTCTGTGACTTCTAGTTTTCACAGTGTATAGTTTATAAATTAAAATTGTCTTCTGCATAGTCAGGATTCTTAATGAGACCACAGAAGTTGGGTCATGATAAAGTTATTTAATTGCATTTGGAATTGCAGAGCCCCCAACACACACATATTTTAATTTACATGCTTTGACAATCACAGATGGAATCATCTTCCAAATTGACCCTAAACCAGCTTCATGCAATTAGGGTTGGTCATTTTGTCTGTCTCTTCTAATTCCCCCACACCTACCAAACCAAAAAAGACTTTCATTTGTATATAATTTGTATATCTTAAACAGCCACTGACCTTCCTATTAAAACTATGAATGGGTATCCAAGCTACAATTTGAAAATATTTTTGTTGAGTTAGGTTTTACTTTGTGATATTAAGTAGTTTCCTTTATACTTATTTCTTGGCAATAAGAAAAGGGCTAAGGGAATCACATGATCCTTAAAATAAGGAGAAAATTCTTGCCTGCATTTATTAATTTCTAGTAACATGACTTATTTAGGACCTATTATTTTGACTTGTTTTTGTTTATTTTTCTAAGCACTGTTAGCTAACAGTGTTAGAAGTTGACATTTACTTTAATCCTTTATAAGTTAAGGAGAATAGTTTGAAATGATTTCTCTTCTACTTTTTTTCCTGCTTTCCCTTTTTGCCAGGAAGAAAGCAGTCCAACATAAAACCAGAGTTCTAATAGAGCCAGCTCTAATGCTCTTTTCTTTTATTATTATTATTAAAGCTTTTTATTTTCAAAACATATGCATAGGTAATTTTCAACATTCACCCTTGCAAAACCTTGTGTTCTATGCTCTGTTTCTTTTCAAGAAATTAATGGTCCAAATGAATTCTAAACATAAAGATGAAGAAGTTGAAGATATATCAATGGAGGCTGATGTGTCTGATGAAGAAATGGCCAGACGGTAATTAGCCATTATTTTTCGAAAAACCTTATAAGAGCATGCCAAGTATACCCCAAGGTACACTGGTATTTCTCCCAGTAGTTCTCCCTCAGGTTGGGAATTCCGGGAGCCAGGAAGAGGGAGTAGAATAAGACAATGACATTGAGAACACATTATTTGAATCAGTATTCTTTTCTAATCCCAGCCTTAAGTTGTTGTCCACCCTAGGTGGGTCATTTTAGTGATTCTTGATAACATGATAATTGATTTAAAAAAAAAAATTATTCCTTTATTTTAGTAAAAAAATTTAAAAAGTAACATGATAATGAATAAATTTATTTTGCTCTAAGTTTGCATAATTCTTCTGACTCTAAGTCTCTATTGCAGTCTAAACTTCTCCCAGTGATTTTAATTTGCTTAATAATTTCATTAGAAATACCGCTTGAGATTATTGAAAAATCATAATTCACACTTCTGAAACTGAATTTTCTATCATAATTTCTTTGTAGGTATGAAAGTTTAGTGGGCACAATTGGAAAGAAGTTTGCTAAAAAGAGAGATCGAGCACAGTATGATGAAGATGAAAATGGTAACATAAAACCAGTTAAAGCCAAGAAGACATTTCTAAAGCCTCAGGAATAGACTAAGCAAAATATCCAGGAAGTTCTCTGGTGTATTTTGAGACTTTCTAATTAGAGTTGGTTGTGTAATTAATAATGTTATTATACTTATTTGTAAAGAAATTTTTAACTTTTGAAACATATGCTGTTCCAGAAACAGATGTGTGATGGATGTTATACATCCTTGGCTGAAGGGTTGCCATTGACCATGGGGTTTTTAGCCTTGATCTGTTAAACATAACAAAGACAAGCAATTGTTCCCCAAAGCATTTCATTTGAGAGAATAGTGTTTTCTTCTACCTGATCATTTAATTCAAAATCTTGGATATAAAATGACAGTACTGTTTAAATTGTCCTTGGTATGTTTACATTATATTTTAAAATATTAATTAAGACAAGCCAATAAATCCATTTGAGAATAAGGAAATTTTATAGCACAAGTCTTTTATAAGGGTATTCATTTATTTGTACATATGAACAGGATGGAAATGTTATCATGAATTGTGGTAACTCCCATTCTATGAAATAGTTTCTTGCTGTCAGTTGAGATTACTGCCTCTGGCATTCTGCATATTTGTCTTGATGAATGTTTACAGCTCCTAAAGATGGAAAAATATGTCCTGAAATAAATTTTTTTCTTTTATATATTTATTGATTCTTTCAGCCAGCAGATTAAACCTTATTATGTATAGTCTACTGCACTAGACCAAGGAGAACACAAAAATGAGTAGGACCAAATCCTTGTCTTCAAATTGTTTACAATCTAGCAGGGGAAAAAAAAATGAGCACAGATGAATACAGTACAGTTTTAAAAGTACTAGTGTCATAGTACAATGAGATCTTTTGGGGGAGAAACACTTTCAGTTGGAAAAATAATTTATACATTCAGGCAGTTATATTTCAATTCAGTAATTTAATATCAAATAAGGAATTTTAAAAATTCTTTGTAACTTCCTCCCTCAGTGCTGTTATGAGAAACCAATGAGATTATGTGTATAAAGGTGCTACAGGAGAAGGTGGCATTGGTAGTAATAACATAGCAGATTTATATTGTGGTTTGCAAAATATTTTTCATCACAGCAATCTTAAAAGATAGATTGTTCAGGTATTAATCCATTTTATGCGTGAGGAAACTTGAGATATAGAAGAGCCTAGTGATTTCTTGTCAGGAGCTGGAGTTCCTAGTCTTGTTTTCTTTCCACTAACTGTGCTATGACCAAAAGATAGATCCTTTATGAATAATGATTCAAAGGCAACATCACAACTGCTTAACTGAAGCAGCCTAGAATGGTGGCAGATCAGTCTGAGAAATAATTATTAGCATCTACTATGCTAGCAAGAGCACTGGATTTTCAGTCAAAAAAAACTGTGTTGAAATGCCACCTCCAACAGTGTGACCCTGGGCAAGAACCATAATTCTTTGGAGCTTCACATTTCTCATCTGTCTGGGTCTGTCATTCCTTCCACAAGACTGGTTCCTCATCTGCAAAATGAAAATAATCCGGGGCAGCTAGGTGTCGCACCTAGAGCACCAACCCTGAAGTCAGGAGGATCTGAGTTCAAATTTGATCTCAGACACTTAAAACTTCCTAGCTGTGTGACCCTAGGCAAGTCACTTAACCCCCAATTACCTCAGCAAAGAAAAAAAGAAAAGAAAAGAATCCTACTTATAGAAGCTGCTTCAGAAGTGTTGTGAGCATCCAGTGAGATAATCAAGTATTTATTAAGCATCTGCGGCCAAGCATTGTAGATACAAAGACTAAAGTGAAAGTTGCTATCTTCAAAAAGTTACATCATCTCAGGGGAGACTACACATAGAATAAACAGACATACAAAATGGATGTAAGGTAACTCCATGAGAAAGTACCAGGATCTGGGCTTTATGTAGGAGGTGGCACTTTAACTGAGATTTAGGAATTTCAAGGCTGAAGCAGGGAGTGTATTCCTCCAAGACTGGGAGATGCTCAGTGCAAAGGAATGAGAAATGGTGACAAGCATTTAAGTGCCTACTGTGTATCAAGCATTGTTCTACATGCTGGAGATACAAAGAAAGGCCAAAAACACTCCTGCTCTAAAGGATCTCACAGTCTAATGAGAAAAATAACATGTGAACAACTCTATAAAACAACATAAAATAAATTGAAGATAATCGAGAGAGAGAAGGCACTAGCATTAAGGAAAACCAAGAAAAACTTGGACATGAAAGAAACAAGGGAGACAAAGGAAATGGAGATGAAGAGAAAAGAGAATTCCAGGCTTGGAGACAGTCACTGAAAATGCCTGAGTTGGGAGGCCATTTTGACCAGACTGTTGAGTACATACAAGGAGATGGTATGTAATAAACAGAAAGAATGGGGGACAGATTGAAGTCCATTCTAAAGGGTATTAAATGCCAAACAGGAGCCACCAGAGTTATTAAGTAAAGAGTGACTTGGTCAGACCTGGACTTTAGGAAAATCACTTTGGCAACTGTGGAGGATAGAGTGCAGTGGTGAGAGAAGTCCGAGAAGATGTGACAAAGGGGCTGTGTGGATGGAAAGAAGAGGACTAATATGAGAGATGACATGAAGGATTTTATTAGCTAACTTATGGTGCTTTAAGGTTTGCAAAGTACTCTCTATATTCTCATTGGATTCTCACAACAACCCTGTAGTATAAGTGCTAACATTTTCTCCACGTTAAAATTTAGAAAACTAAGAAAGTGTCTGAGGCAGGTTTCAAACTCATCTTCTGGCTCCAAGTCCAACACAATAATATCACCTGCTGCTTCCCAATTGACAAAAGTGATGGGAGAGATTGTAGGCTAATTAAACAACTTGGCCTTCCTGAAATTCTTCATGGTATTAGCTATCAGGTGTCAGGTAGCTAGGGAGAAAGAGCCTCAGGGTGCAGAACACATCCCCAACACACCTTTCTCTAATTGAAGAGTCCTTGGATTAAAAAGTTAGATAAATAACCACTCCCTCAAGTAGATGGATTATTCACAACTCATTTATCAGTTGCTATAGTCAGGTCAACTTGACCTACTTGAACTGTTTAATCTGAAAGGAGAGAACAATTTTGGAGACCAGGTTTGGTTTTTGTTTTTTTATATATTGAGATGATAGGTGAGATGAGATGAGTTATTGTGATCCAATAGAGGACAGCACAAGGGTTATCATAAAATGGAGCAAACAGTTCACTGGGACTTGGAATGCCTAGGTTTTTACTCTGGCTTTTCTATAACTATGTGTGAACTAGGCCAGTTTCTTCATTTTACATTAAAGTTAAGGCTCTGCCTATAGGAGAAAAGCCACCTATGTTTTCTTCAGTATTACTAGTGGCCTCCTCTTAGCCAACTATGAAGAGCAAGCCTTGCTACTTCTCCCTTTTCCCAACTGCCTAATAGACCTGAATGTCCAACAGGCATTTGCCTCTCCTGACTGACTCCCATACCCTATGTTTTGATGGCTGACCCCTATCACTTTAATGGCCTGGTATGGGAAGAGTCTGACTGTATCCTGTAGTGTCCACAACCTTACTCCTTCAGAATCCCCATATGGACCCTCAAGCCACTTCCCCTTCTCAAATTATTTTTCAGATCTATTGGGGTGGTTTTTTTTTTTTTTACATTTTCTTTTTTTTTTTTATTCTTTTGATTTTGTTTAACTGATTCTTTTTTTAACCAACCTTTTTTCTTATTTTTTTCATTCTATTAAAAAAAAATTTTTAACATTTTTATTTAAATCTTTGAGTTCCAAATTCTTTTCCTCTCTCATATTCCATTGCTCTCCCTAAAATGGTAAGCCATCAGTTATAGGTTATACCATGTACAATTATGTGAAACAGTTCCATATTAGTCATTGTACAAGAAGACTAGAATAAAAGAAGAAAGTGAAAAATAGCATGCTTTAGTCTGTATTCAATCAATATTCATTCTTTCTCTGGAACTGGATAGTATGCTTCATAATTAGTTTTTTGGGATTATCTTGGACCATTGTTTTGCTGAAAATAGTTAAGTCATTCTCAGTTCTTCATTGAACAGTATTTCTGTTACTACATATAATGTTCTCCTTGGTTCTGTTGACTTTACTTTGCATCAGTTCATGTACGTCTTTACAGGATTTTCTGAAATCCTCCTGCTTGTCATTTTTTACAGCACATATAATATTCCATTATAATTATTACAAAACATTTTTACAGCATATGTGTGTATATATATATATATATGCATTTGTGTGTATATATATGTATATATATATATAAAATATTCCATTATAATCATATACCACAGCTTTTTTAGTCATTCCCCAATTGATGGACATTCCTTTGATTTCTGATTCTAGCCACAAAAAGAGCTGCTGTAAATATTTTTGTTCAAAAGGGTCTTTTCCCCTTTTTTGGATGTCTGGGATATAGACCCAGATATAGTGGTATTGCTGGATCAAAGAGTATAAACTGTTATATAGCCCTATGGGCATAGTTCCAAATTTCTTTCCATAGTGATTGGATAAGGTCACAGTTCCACTAGCATTAGTGTATTTGACTGATTCTTGATGTCTTGTAGAGTCTTTAACTTCTACTTGCCCAATTCTGATTTTTAAGGAATTATTTTCCTCAGCTGTTGAGGGTCACAGATAGTGGGGAACCCTGGGAAAGGTATAAGACCCTTTAGTCCAGTAAAAGGAACCCTGCCGACATGTCTGCGTTGGCTGCCCCTTCCCCCAGGGGCTCTCGGCCTTCCTCGGAAGTCAGGGGGCATGACAGCCTGGGGTGTAGTTGAAGCAGTGTTATGCTGACCTGGCAAGGAGACATCTGCACACAAAAGCAAGCTGTTTATGTGGTCACACATGTGTAGCTTCTTATAGTTGTGCAAGTGCATAAAGTAAGCATAAGGTATATAAGGCTGAGGATTCTTTGAATAAATGGACTCCTGCATGATCCTCCTCCTGAGGTCCGCCTTGGCACTCCTCACCAAGATCAGGACTTGGGCTGGTACCAAAGTCCTCCTGTGAGCGGGTCCGGACAGTTGGCGCCCAGCATGGGGCTCTGGAGAGCAGGGCACACAGCAGCTTGGCTGATGGCAAACAGTGGTGTTTGGGTGAGGAATCTCCAGGGTACCCAGGAACAGGGTAGCAGGAAGGTTCCAAAGGCTAACTTAGTCACTTTTGTTTCTCCCTGAAATGGGTCAAGCACTACCAAAGGATTCTCCCTCTCAAAAGAAGTATGAAAAATGCTTGGTTAGGGTAACAAAAAAACGAGGTTTGTTAGTAACTCAGAAGCAGATCACTGAGTTCTTAGATACTGTGGATGCACATCTCAAGGACTCCCTAAGGAGGAGATGGTGGGGCCATAGAAGTGGAAGGTAATGAGAGAACAACTAACTGAGTGCTACCATATTACAGGCCCTGGCTCAATCCCCGAGCATGTACAATGTAATAAAATGGGCTTTGAGACAGCCTATGCATTATCATAAAGAGAGGGCTTTTAATGTAGGGTGCCAAAAAACAAACAAAAGGGGGCACAACTCTAAAGGGTGCAACGCGTAAAAGACAAAGATGGCACTGGGGGGGGGGGTTGAGGGCCATGGCACTTCCCTGTTTCTCAGCCACCTCCACTTCCCCCTGCACCTGCACCCCTGGTGCATCCCCCACTTCCTGACCCACTACTTTTTCATCCTCCTCCCTCAACTCAGCCTTCGTAGGTGGGAGATGGAAGAATGGGAGGAACGGGGTGGCACCATGGGCACCTCCTATGCCCTGTTTACAGGAGGCATTGGCTAAGGCAAAGGAGGAGGGACAAGATACATTTGGATTGAGAATGGAAGCATACCCTGTGATTGAAGAACCTCCAGGAGAAGACACTCCTTTTTATCTGGAAGTTATCAAGGATCTGGAAAAGGCTTATACTCTATGGGTCTATATCACCTTATCTTAGGATATTATTACAGAATTTGACATGAAATCCTAACCCCTAAAACAGCACAACCAGACCAAAGCCTTATTCCTTATCCAATACTTGTGGCTAGAATCTTATTAAAGGCCATTAAAGGAGTAATACCATTATTTGGGATAAGACCTAACAAGATATACACCCTTTATACCGATGTACAAATTAATGTGTGCTGTGAAATCATCCCAGAGTGGCAAATTTTATTGGCCACAGTTCCAAATTTCACTCACCACCCTCTCAAAGATAGCCCAACTATTACATAATTAGGCATAGTTTTTTAAAGAAAAGGTTTCCAAGATCCCTTCTAAAGGACTGGCCATCTTTACAGCTGCATCCAAACTAAAATTTTGCTATATATTCTCCTGCCTTAACTATAAAAAGAGTAGTCGGAACTTCTTTTCAGTCCACACAGCAGAATGAGTTGTATGCAATTATGCGAGCTCTTATTAACCAAGAGATGTAAATATAATCTCTGATTCAGCTTATTCAGTAGGTATGGTACAAAGAATTGCCACAGCCCAAATAAAATTTGTAGCCTCTAACATTTCAGCTTTTTCAGGAACTTCAGGGACAAGTGCAAAACTGCCAGGCAAGTATTACATCTTGTATGTCCCCTCTCATTCTGGCCTTTCAGGACCTAATTTTTTATGGAAACTTGAAGGCAAATTGCCTTTTCACCATGTTAGCCAGCACTCGCCTATTTCAGGCTGCCCAAGAATCTCATTCTAAATGTCATCGGGCTGTATGAGCTTTACATGAAGCTAGGAGCACAGTAAAAGCCTGGAAGGCTTGCCTTCCTTTCCACACTCCTACACTCCCTCCAGATTAGAATCCTTGTGGTTTGAGGCCCAGTGAAATTTGGCAGATGGATGTGGCCCATTACAAATCTTCTGGCCATCTGTCTTTTATCCATGTTGTAGGGGACACCTTCTCAGGATTTACTTTTGCAGTACCAACAGCAAAAGAGACGGCCCCGGGTGGTCACTACAGGCCTTTGCAGTCATGGGAGTGCCACAAGCAATAAAACCAGATAATGGAACCACATATACTTATAGACACTTTGCACACTTTTGTGCCCAGGATCAGTTTTTATACACCACGGGCATACCCTTCAATCCTCAAGGACAGGCAATAGTAGAGAGGAGACACAGAGACATCAAGACGCTCCTCCAAACAAAAGAGAAGGGGAGCCACAGGTAACCCTAGAGAACTTCTAAACGACCCCATATACTATTTGGGGGTTTTGATGAGGACGCACTGGCTCCAGCAGACAGGCTTCATAACCTGCCGGATGGGCAGTGTCCAGCACAAGCCGCTCCAGTTTCTTTGGATAATCTCCAGGTGATGTGGAGAAATCCAGAGATCGGGGAATGGAAGGGACCACTTGGGGCAGAAGGTTTGCTTGTGTCTCTGCAGATGGAGAAGGAGTCTGGTGGGTGTTGATGCGCCATATCCACTATGACCATAGAAGTCATTGTTAATGATTCTGCTGCAGGACTTCAGAATCATTGGATTCCCCGGCACATGAAGTGATGGACAACAGATCAGTTTAGACTTGCTCTTGGCTGCTGCAGGAGGTGTATGTGTGGTTGTGAATTCCTCTTGTGGTGTGTATATCAGTAACTCACAGCAGGTGACCACAAATGTACACTACGCATGAGGCGGCTCCGTGGGTGAGAGACGCAGACAGTGGCTATTTTCTATACCTTCCTTCTGGGACTCATGGTAGGCATTTATAGCATCTTGTGTACTCATTGCCGGTTATATTACTATTTGCCTGTGTAATTGCCCCCACGCTGAAACTTGTTATCCCCTGTCTTATGGATTTAAACACTGATGCATATCAGCTTCAATTAAAACAAAAGGGGGAGGTGTTGAGGGCCACAGATAGTGGGGAACCCTGGGTGAGGTCTAAGACCCTTTAGTCCAGTAAGAAACCCTGCTGGTTTGGGTCCCCCTTTCCCCAAGGGCATCTCAGCCTTCCTGAGAAGTCAGGGGGCATGTAATTAAAGCAAAGTTATGCGGACGTGGCAAAGAGACATCTGCACACAAAAGCAAGTTGTTTATGTAGTCACCATGCCCAGTATCCTGTAGTTACATAAGGGCATTACATCAGCATAAGGTATGTAAGGCTGAGGGTTTTTTGAATAAACAGATTACTGCTTGACCATCCTCCTGAGTTCTGCCTCTTCACTCAAGAGCAGGTCCAGACACAGCTTTTTAACCTCCTTTTCTATTTGGACAATTTTAACTTTTTTTTTTTTTTTTTTTTTTTTTGCTTTTTGCTGAGGCAATTGGGATTAAGTGACTTGCCTAGGGTCACACAGCTAGGGAATGTTAAGTGTCTGAGACCAGATTTGAATTCAGGTCCTCCTGACTTCAGGGCTGGTGCTCTATCCACTGCACCATCTAGCTGCCCCAACAATTTTAACTTTTAAAGAAGGTATTTTCTTCAATGGATTCTTTCCTCCTTTTCCCTCCCCTCCAATTTGAACAGTTCTATTTTTTGTTATCTTTAATCAGTTTCTGTGCTTTTTCCAAAATGTTGACCTTTTTTTAATAATTCTCCTGCATAAAACTCATTTCTTTTTTTTATTATTAAAGGTTTTTAATTGCAAAACATATGTATGGGTAATTCTTCAACATTGACCCTTACAAAGCTTTCTGTTACAAATTTTTCCCCCCTACTCTCCACCCCTCCCTTAGATGGCAGGATATCTACTACATGTTAGTTATGTTAAAATACTTGACAAATCGAATATATGTATACATATTTCTACCCTTATCATTGTTGTGCAAGAAAAATCGTTATCTACAAGAAAAAAAAATCAGAGAAAGGAAACACAATGCAAGCAAACATCAATAGAGAGCATGAAAATGTTATGTTGTGGTCCACATTTCACATCCCTCTCTCTGGATGTATATGGCTTTTTTCACTGAACAATTGGAACTGGTTTGAAGCATTTCATTGTGGAAGAGAGCCATGTCCATCAGAGTTGATCATCATATAGTATTGTTGTTACTGTGTACAATGATCTCCTGGTTCTGCTCACTTCACTCAGCATCTGTTCATGCAAGTCTCTCCAGGCCTCTTGGAAATCGTCCTGCTGGTTGTTTCTTACAGAACATAATATTCCATAACATTCATATACCATAATTTATTCAGCCACTCTCCAATTGATGGGCATCCATTCAGTTTCCAGTTTCTAGCCACTACAAAAAGGGCTGCCACAAACATTCTTGCACATGTGGGGGCCTTTCCTTCTTTTATGATTTCTTTGGGATATAAGCCCAATGGAAACCCTGCTGGGTCAAAGGGTATGCACAGTTTGATAACTTTTTGAGCATAGCTCCAAATTGCTCTCCAGAATGGCTGGATCCATTCACAGTTCCAACAATGTATCAGTCTCCCAGCCTTCCCACATCCCCTCCAACATTCATCATTAACTTTTCCTGTCATTTTAGCCAATCTGACAGGTGTGTAGTAGTACCTCAGAGTTATCTTAATTTGCATTTCTCTGATCAATAGTGATTTGGAGCAACTTTTCATATGACTAGAAATAGTTTTAATTTCATCTGAAAATTGTCTGTTCATATCCTTTGACAATTGATTGGAGAATGGCTTGAATTCATATAAATATGAGACAATTCTCTATATATTTTAGAAATGAGGCCTTTATCAGAACCCTTAAATGTAAAGATGATTTCCCAATGTATTGCTTCCCTCCTAATCTTGTCTGCATTAGTTTTGTTTGTACCAAAACTTTTTAACTTAATATAGTCACAATTATCTGTCTGGTCTTCAATTAAAAGTTCAAGTTCTTCTTTGGACATAAATTTATTCCATCTCCACAGGTCTGAGAGGTAAACTATATTACGTTCCTCTAATTTACTTATAGTATCACTCTTTATATCCAGATCATGAACCCATTTAGAGCTTATCTTAGTATGTGGTGTTAGGTGTGGGTCAAGCCCTAATTTCTTCCACACAAGTTTCCAATTTTCCCATCAGATAAATACTCCCATAGTGAGTATTTATCCCAGAAGCTGGGATCTTTGGGTTTATCAAACACTAAATTGCTGTAGTTATTGCCTAGATTGTCCTGATATCCTATCCTATGCCACTGATTGACTGCTCTATTTCTTAGCCAGTACCAAATGGTTTTGATGACCACTGCTTTATAATATAGTTTTAGATCTGGTACAGCAAGTCCACATTTCATCAGCCTTTTTTTTTTTTTTCATTAATTCCCTTGAAACTCTTGACCTTTTGTTCTTCCAAATGAACTTTGCTACTATTTTTTCTAGATCTGTAAAATAATTTCTTGGGAGTTTGATTGGTATGGCACTAAATAAGTAAATTAGTAGTATTGTCATTTTTATTATATTAGGTCAGCCTACCCATGAGCACTTAATGTTTTTCCAATTGACTAGGCCTGATTTTATTTGTGTGGAAAGTGTTTTGTAGTTTAGTTCGTATAGTTCCTGACTTTAACTTGGCAGATAGATTCCCAAATATTTTATACTATCAACAGTTATTTTGAATGGAATTTCTTTTTGTATCTCTTGCTGCTGAACTTTGTTGGTAATATATAAAAATGCTGATGATTTATGTGGATTTATTTTGTATCCTGCAACTTTGCTAAAGTTGTGAATTGTTTCTAGTAATTTTTTAGTCGAGTTTCTAGGGTTCTTTAAGTATACTATCATGTCATCTGTAAAGAGTGATAATTTGGTTTCTTCATTACCTACTCTGATTCCTTTTATCTCTTTTTCTTCTCTTACTGCCAAAGCTAACATTTCTAACATAATATTAAATAATAATGGTGACAGTGGGCAGCCTTGTTTCACTCCTGACCTTACTGGGAATGGTTCTAAAAACTCATTTCTTTTCTCAATTTTTCTTCTACTTCTTTTACTTGATTTTTGAAATCCTTTTGGAATTCTTCCAAGAGGATTTTTGGGCTTGAGACCAATTCATATTCCCCTTTGAGACTTTACTTATAGGCATTTTGACAGTATTGTCCTTGTCTAAGTTTGTATTTTGATCTTCCCTATTGCTATAGCAGCTTTTTATGATCAGGGCTCTTTTTTGCTTCTTATTTTTTAGACTATTTCATCCTTTTAAAGTTGAACTTTGGTCTTGGGGTATAAGGGGCACTGTCCTAACCTCATGTTGGGGTCCAGGGACCTGGTCCCTCTTTTTCCATTACAAGGCTTCAGGTTCTTAAGGTTCACCTACCATGCTGGGATGACCTGGTCTAGTCAAGCCTGCTGTGCCAGAGTTGTAGGGCTCCCTTCTTTACTGGGCCTGGAGGCCTCACAACACACATGTGCCACTAGTCTGCTAAGCTAAGATTTAGGGCCTTGGTTGTTGATCTGTGCTGTGGGCAAGAGTTTCCTGCTGGCTTGCCAGGACACTGTCTGCACTGGGCAGACCTATGTCCCCCGATTTACCCAAGTGAAACAGACTTTTGTTGAAGTCCTTCTAAATTAAGCCAGAAAATTGCTTCACTTCATCTGTTTGTGGGTTTAGTCATTCCAGAATCTGTTTGAAGGTGTGATTTATCAGTTTCTGAGGGGAATCAGAGAGCTCAAGGAGCTTCCACACTTCTGTCCATCATCTTGATGGCCTAGTTTATATGTATCAGAAGCAGGCCTTGAATCTGGATCTTCCTGACTCCGATGGTTGGTCATTTTACCACTAAACCATATCACCTCACAGGTTGACTAAAACAACTCAAATTATAATTCATTAAAGCAGCACTGACTTCAGTTTACAATAAACTACACTTATAATTAATATAGACTAAATTATATACTATAGCATAAAACTAAAAGTATAGTTTTACTATTCCTGTGTAACTAATACATCACTTATGTAACTTCACTCACATAAGATGGAAGAAGTAAGGATAGAATAATTCTAGGGGAAGAAGAAAGATTTGGGGGTCTCCATGAATTGCAAGGTCAATATGGGACAACAATGTGATGTGTGAGGCAGCCAAAAAAATTTAATGCATGTTGGACTGCATTAAGAAAGGAAGAGCATCCAAGAAGAAAAGTGATAGTCCCATTGTACTCTGCTCTCATCAAACTTTAGCTGGAATACTGTGTTCAAGTCTGGGCATCATGATTTATGAAGGACAATGATAAACTAAAGAGTTTCCAGAAAATGGCAAGTTCATGATACATAAAGATCAGCTGAAGAAAGTGGGCATGTTTACCTGGAGACATGAAAACTGCCTTCAAGTATTTGAAAGCCTGGCATGTATTTTTGTTGTTTGGTCCCAGAAGGCAGCACCCAGGAGTGATGTGTTGCAACTTCCTCACAATTTAATTTATCCAAATGGAATGAGCTATTTTCAAGAGTAGTTACTCCATCCTTGGAGGTCTTCATGCAGAGACTGGACTATTGTCAGATTTGTTAGAATAGTGATTCTTTTCATGTATAAGTTACATGTTAAGTTAGGGAAGATGGCCAATGAGGTTCCTTCTGCCCATCCAAATTTCAAGAATTAATAATTAAAGGCTCTGACATTCCAGGGACTAAAATTTTTTTTCAATATTTTTGATAATGAGCTTTCTGAAATCTCAATTCCACTCTAATGGGCAATTTTGCTTAAATGTTTTGGGGAATTTTTTTGTGCAAGTCAAAGTAGGAAGTTGTATTTTTACCTCAAAATAAAATATGCAAAATTTATTAATAAAATAATGTTTTGAAAATTTTGTTGTCATGGTGCATCTGTTTTCTACCCCAATTACTGGTCTATAGATTTTTTCCTTACTAAATGGTAAAAAATTTGTCACCATGCTTTGGGACAAGCTTTTTCTCTAGAGAAATATTGAATATATCCTTAAGGACCTTCTCAATCTCTTCATCCTTCAGAATTTTAAACTCCACCAAATCTGTGTTTTCCTTATAATTGAATATTCTGTGAGTAAGAGTCCAGCCAACTAAACAGTGAACTCCTTCTACTGTCTGCAGAGAACAAAAAGACTTGCTTGTAAACACAGACTCAGGAGAAGTCTGAAGGTAAATATTTACAGACTCAAATTCTTCTATTGTCCGTGGCTGCAGAGTAAAAGAATAGATATGACGGAATTCACTTTTTTCCAAGAGATCAGAGTTATGAAATTCTGAGTTTGGAATAAATTGTTTCCGTCTTATTTGGTCCAAGTACCAGATTCCATTGTCTTCTTTCAAACGGAAGATGCAAGGAGTCTGAGGTTGATCCTTTCCAGAAACCAATTCCATCGGCTGCCATATTTGGTAAGAACGGCCAAATGCACCATCCACTATATAGCTTCTCTCACCTATTGTGACCTTCAGAAGCAGGTGAATCATAGTGCTATACTGCCTTTTTAAGGTACTGTAAACATATCCCCCTAAAATTGTAGTCTCATAGCCCATTGTGGTTAAGACCCAAAAGAGAAGGTGATTGATTTCTAGACACCATCCGCCCCTCTTCCTCCTCACAATCTTGTCATACACAGCCTCTAAGCTCAGTTCTATGGGTATTCCACAGTGAATGTCCAAGTTCTCAAAAGGCACAGCCTGGACAAGATGCTGCATCATTTCAGTTAAAGTCTCCAAATCCATCTTCTCACTGGAAGGATTATAGCCAATCCTTGCAAAGTATTCTCTGATGTCCATGTTCCCTGTAACAAAGCAATGCAGCTTCACTGGGTGACAGAACACTGGAAGGTAGCACAGGATAGCAGGAGGAGGGAGGGACTTTGATAGCCAGTCTAAGAAATCTGAGCTTTACTCAGGAGACAATAAGGAGCTGCTGATAGACTGAGCAGAGGAGTGAGATTTATGCATGAAGAAGATTAGTTTGGCAAAATGGTGAAAGACAGATTGACTGGGGAGGGGGGGAGCAATTTCAACTATCAAATAACCTAATTGGGTGATAGGGATCTGTGTTAGTATGGCAGTAATAAAGATGAGCTCATTTATACTCTCCCTTAATGGCAATGCTTTTTCCCTCTGTGATTATCTCCAATCTATACTAAATATATCTAAGTTATCCATAGTGGTTGGAATGATATCACTTCCATTAGACTGTGAGCAAGGACAGGACTTTTTGTTTTGTTTTGTTTCCTTTCTTTATATCCCCAGGACTTAAGACATCGCTTCATATAGGAAAGGTTTGTATTAATAAATATTGATATGGTAGATGAAAGATAGTAAAAAGGTAGAATTATTAGGATGTGGTAACTGACTAGACATGAGAGACTGGCCAAGTGCTGCTACCATGAATAAAAAGTGAAGCCAGAAGAATAGACATTTTGACTTGAAATATCATTGAGATAGCCAAATAGAGAGGTCCAAAAGACAGTTGGAGATGCTGATCTGGAATCTGAGAGAAAGTACAGGACTATAGGGCATAGAATTAGTATGGTTTTTTGTTATTGTGTTTTGTTTTGTTTTTTTACAGAAGTATAATAAATTCTGTAAAATTAGCAGTTGCAACTGTGGGAGTGAATGAGATTGTCAAGTCTTCTGACAAGAAAAGAGGGTTTAGGAAAGAAGTTAGTAAAGGAGACAGAAAAGAGGCAACTATTAAAAAAAAAAAAAAAGGATGAAAGAATATCTCATAAGGTGTGGGAATAGTTAACAGTGTCACATGCTGCAGAGTCCAAGAAGGATGAAGGTTGAAACAAAGAACACAAGATTGGTAAGTAGGTTGTGCGCTATCATTGATTGGCAAAGCAATTTCAGTGGAATTGGAGGAGAGCAAAGCTAGATTTCAGGGAGAAAGAGACTTGGGGTTTAAACAGTTATAGTTATAGATGGCCATTTCAGGAATTTTAATCACAAAAGGTAGAAAAAACTATTTAGCATTTAAATATGGCAAAAGAATCAAAGTAAATTTCAATCCCAAAAGGCTGACAATGAGCCCACTTATTATTTTGGTCATAGCAACTCCTAAATACTGGTGATTAAAGAATGGAAGGATTTCAAACTGTTTTGCCAGAGGGCACACCCACAGTGATAAATTTGAATCCTGTTAAGTATTGAAGTAATTACTATACGGTTTGTAACAATCTTTTTTTGTTGTTGTTATAAACAAGCTATAATTGAGTGCCACATACTATGAACATAGATTTGTTCAGTTGTCTTTCAATCATATTCAACTCTTTGAGACCCATTTAGGGTTTTCTTAGCAAAGATACTGGAGTGGTTCACCGTTTCCTTCTCCAGCTCATTTTACAGATGAGGAAACTGAGGCAAACAGCGTTAACAGCTAGAAGCTGTCTAAGACTGACATTTAATTCTAAAACTGGATTTGAACTCAGGAAGATGGATCTTCATGATTTCAGGATCAGCACTCTATCCACTGCATACTGATCATAGATTTAGAACCACCCTTAGTGGTTCTTCTTTCCTTCAGGTCACACTGAAGCAGGGCCAGGATTCAAACCAGGTCCTGTCCTAAATCCAGCACTCTCCACTCTTCCACACATCATTTTTTTTTTTTTTTTTGCTTTTTGCTGAGGCAAATGGGGTTAAGTGACTTGCCCAGGGTCACACAGCTAGGGAATGTTAAGTGTCTGAGACCAGATTTGAACCCAGGTCCTCCTGACTTCAGGGCTGGTGCTCTATCCACTGCGCCACCTAGCTGCCCCCACACATCATTTTTGATAGATTTCACAAGATCTGAGATCTTAGATGAGGGAAAAAAAATTACATTTATTTTCACTAAATTCTAACTGATATTATATTCAATTACGAATATAGGCAACAAAACATGATTCTAAAATGGAGTCCATAAACTTCATCAGACGACTGCCAAAAGGGTCTATGACACAATAAAAGTTAAAAATGTCTGGACTAGGGATAATACAGATCGGATTAGCTGAGAACCCAACCAAAGTCCCTCCTACTCAAAGGTTCTTAAGCTAAGGTCCATAAACATTTAAAAAAAAATTTCCAATAACCATATTTCAATATAATTATTTTCTTTTATGATCTTACGTATTGTATTTTATTTACTTTAAAAACATTACTCTGAGAAAGGAAATCATAGATTTCACCAGACAGCTAAAGGAGTCTGTCATTTAAAAAAAAAAAAACTACATGGTAAGTGGGTACCTTCTGAACAACAAACAAGCTGGGTGCTAGAGACGTGGGAGACATGATCAGCCTAATGCACCGAGTTTGGTAAACTGATTACTAAAGCTGCTAAGGATAAAACTGCCCAAATGCATCCTAAGAAACACAATCTCTCTTGTATTCTAAGAGCAGTCAACCTAACAGAGTGGCAACAGATGTCCTAGATGTTAGTGGTCTTCCTAATTCTACCAAAATTTCACTTTGAGAAAAAGGGAAATGCTCTGAAAAAGTGAGAAAGAGAAAGTAACAATTTTAGGGAGAACTGGTGAAAAGAACACTCCTAAGGGCAATGAGGAACTTCCTGTGGGCAGGAGCTGAGAGATGGGGCAGCCTTCAGTTTCTGTACTAAAAGCAGTCCACAGAGACTCAGTATTTAGAACCTGCACTTACCCCAAGCAAACCTGGTCAGGGCTGACCAGGACTTCTTCCCAGTCTGAATAAACAAATGTTCAAGGACTTATTGGTTTACAAAACAACTCTGAAGCCGGTTAATATTAAGCCCCACACTTCTTCCCAGATCTCCGGCCAGAGGCCATAGACTCTTGGTTCTCATTGGCTATGGGGCTGATTTCTTTCTGGGGCTGGTTTCCTCCCATACCCTGAGATTTCTGGGACATGTAGTTTGTATTAATCCAGTGAAATAATGCTCAGCGCCTATTCATTGGCTGGTCTGTCCCAACTCCTTCCCCCAAGAAATACTATCTGGTGGAGGAGCTGAGGTTTACATCCACAGAGCAATTAGGGATTACAATAGAACACAAAATCAAGAAACCAAATTCTGTTGATGAGTGCGAAATCCCTAATCTAGAGCTGAAAAGAACCTTAGAGACTATCTAGGCCAATCTCCCTTATTTTACAAGAGATTTTTTCCCTCCTAGGTTATATACAAAGTAAAAAATTAGTCAGGTTCTGAATTCAGTTCACCTGCCTCCAAATCCCACATTTATCTTTCCACTGCCTATTTTGATTTCACTCTCAGTAAATCTGACAAATCAGAAATGAGCCCAGATCAGATCTGACTGAAAAGGAAAGGAAAGAAGGAAGAATGAATAGCTGGTGAGCCAATTAGGAGGCAGCTGAGTGGTTGGATAGGGTGCTGGACCAGGAGTCAGGAAGACCTGCTAAACTTCAATGGGGTCTCAGGACATAATAGCTCTCCATTGGGGAAGGAAATGGAAAGCCTAGTATTTTTACCAAGGAAATTCCATGACCATAGGGTCAGGAACAACAACAAAAAGTGAATGAGTTTATGAGTGAATTAAAAGATGATTTATGCATGGAATTTTGTGTAGCTCAGGTACCACACAAATGAAATTATACTTTTCTTATAGGAGAAAATAACACATAAATGGAAGCTGAAGCTGAAAAATGAAGAAGGGACGATGCCAGCCCAAGGGTATGATGATAACCAAGAAAAGAATGAAGCAAGTTAGGTTAGGAGTAAATGTGCCAGCAGAGCTCAGGGCCCCAGGGCAGGAGTTCTGATGGGAACAGGAGAAAGCCAAAATGCAAGCAACTTGGCTTGGAGATGGCGGGGAAATACAAAGAAAACCATGCTCCTTTCCTTTCCTCCCCAACAAAGTGACCCAAATTTCCTCTGGAATGGTCCCCTTCCCAAATGTGGCCTTCTTTTCTAAGTTCATTTCAGATCCTGAAGAGTTGTAGGTGTTAGAAAAGTGTGGGGAAGGTGCTAGGCCAGGACCCTGTGGCCATGAGTGTAGTCCAATACATATGAATTAACTTCAACAGTAAAGGGCTTACACCTGACCCTCTGAATGACACCATGTTAGGGAGGGGGCAGGGAACATGTACAAGCCACCCACAGGCAGTTCAGTTTGTTGTTCAATCGTGTCTAACTCTTTGTGACTCCATTTGGGGTTTTCTGGGCAAAAATATGGAGCGATTTGACATTTCCTTCACCAGTTCTTTTTTAAACAAGGATAAGGAATTAGCCCAGGGTTACATAGTCATTAAATGTCTTCCAGATTTGAACTCAGGAGGAAGAGTCTTCCTGACTCCAGGTCTAGCACTCTATCCTCTCCATCACCTAACTAACCCATTAGCAGTAGGCAGTACAGCCAACAACTAACCATTTGTGACCTGTTTCTGTGAGTGGTTTTAGGTCTTCAAAAGGTATCATTGAGATGTAATCATCTACATTAATAATAGTATTGCTTCCTACTTCCAGGTTTGAGAGGGGTTTTTGGGGGGGGAGGGGGGTTACTAATTCAATTTTTTTTTAGCATGCTGTACTTAGATGAGCAAAGTATCTGGACTGCTGGATTTTGAGTCATAGAAACCTACATACAACAGCAACAACCACAAAATTCCTGTCTTCAAGAAGCTTACATTCTAGTGGAAGAGAAAACATTCCTAATATAGTCCCCCTCCCACCTTTCCATGAATGCTACAATCAAAGTACAGTGCCCTCCTTACTGATCTTCCCATAAGATACTTCATCCTTTGCTTTAATGTTTTCACTGGATATTTGCATCCTCATCTCTATCTCCTAACATCCTTGGCTTCCTTCAAGTACCAGTTAAAAATTCTACCTTCTAAGGAAGTCTTTCTAGATTCTCCTTAAATCTAGTGCCTTCCTTGGGATGGTTATTTCCAGTTTATTCATATAAACTTCCAACTTATCATAGCTTGTCTATATATAGTTATTTGCATGTTGTCTCCTTCTTTAAACTGAACTTTTAGAGAACAAGGAATGTTTTTCACCTTTCTTTGTATTCCTAGCTGGTAGCATGGTACCTGATGTATAGTAAGTACTTCATAAATGTTTACTGACTGCCTGACTAAATAAATAAACATCTAGAAAAGTTAGGTATGATAGATCTTTGGAGGAAATTAAATGGAGACAGAAAGGAGTTTACTTTTTTCTCAGCAGTCCATGGATTCAAACCAGTTGTTGAGCGATGAAGATAGTCATATACATCCAGAGAGAGGCCTGTGGGAACTGAGTGTGAACCACAACACAGCATTTTAACGCTTTCTGTGAATATTTCCATGCATTTTGTTTTCCTTCTTAGGTTGTTTTTTCTTCTTCTCTTTCTAGATCTGATATTTCTTGTGCAGTAAGATAACTGTATAGATATGTATACATGTATTGTATTTGTCATATAATTTATCCTATTTAGCAAGTATTAGATTACCTGTCATCTAGGGGTGGGGGTTGGGGGGAAGGAGGGGAAAAGCTTGGGAAAAAAAAGTTTTTGCAAAGGTCAATGTTGAAAAATCACTCATATGTTTTGTAAATAAAAAGCTTTATATATAAAAAAAATCTAAATAAATAAACATCTTAGGATCACGGAGACATAAAACTGGAATGGACTAGAAAGTAGAGATCATCTAATCCTGTTTTTTCAGAGGAAAAAACTTGGACTGAAAGAAGAATGGACTTGATCAAAATAACCCTGAGATTAGTAAGTAGTACAGCTTTCTTCCAATTTTCTATGCTGTAGAACCAAACTTTTGGATTCCTGAATTATTTAATTCTCCATTACTATTCTCCCAATCAACTCTTATTTCCCAGCTTCCAGCTGTGACTTCACCACCAAATCCTGGCACTCGTGTGCCAATCCCAGTTGTTTGCTCTTTTAAGTCTGCCTGATCTTTTCTTGTTCTGTTCACTTGGATCTCCTTTTCCCTATCTTGACTTCTTGATACCAAATTCAACTTTACTGAAATGGCACACTGTCCTGCCCTAATTAAAAAAAAAAAACCAAGGTTTATATAACAAACTTATCTATGCTGGATACTCACCAGAAATTTAGTCATATCCTAAGTGGTATTATATGTATAATCTGAGCCTCAAAGTCCTGCATGAGGAGGTAAGGCAGAATTGGTGAAAGTGATAGAAGAGAGAAATCTAGGTTTCTTTTGGCCTTCAAATTAGAGAGAGATTCATAATCAACTTTTCTTCAGGTTGCTGAAGGGAGAGAAAAACTCTGAAGAGCTAAAATAACAGAAACTGTTAGTCATTACCCACACTGCTATACTGAGGCTTTAGGGAATTTTTCCTCCAGGTGAGCTTTCATTGAACTGAGATATCTCATTGCCAGTGGAAGAACTTCTTCAATATATATTTTCTGATATGTATTCTCATGTGTTATCTTCCTCAGTTTCTATTTTGATATCTGTTTAGATAAATGAACTATTTTCTATTTGTTATATTTGTTCATTATGGAGCTGATATTTGGAGGAAAGGGAGTCAAGCCTTGAATATAGAGGCTGAGGCATCTCTTTCTAAACTAATGAAAAGCAATCAAGAGTGCTGCTTGAAATCTGAGTTCCTTTCCTTATACTAACAACATTTAAGGATATAGATAATTCTAGTCTAGTAAGCACTCTCTTAGGAGAGCCCAGTAACCACCTTTTGGCCCCAACCTCTTGTTTCTTATCCTGGCAGGAATTAAAGTCTCCCTTGAAAAGAAATGAGAAAAGAGGAAGAGAGATTCTAAAGAAATCTCTCCTTGTCTTTCTACAAGCCACTTTGAGACAGCCATGGTACATATAACCTCCTGAAAGGCAATACTGGTGTCTAATAATTCTGTGTTCTTCACAGAACCTGTTAGAGGTGTGTATATATAGTGGATGATCAGCAAATAGATATTGAATGAATGAAAGAATTTGTAAGAAGATTATTAATGTTATGCAAGGACTCTTCATTTTGCCAAAGGAGTCCTTCAAGGCAGTCTGGGGACATTTTAATTGGATTTAGTATACATTTGCCTAAGGTAAGATTCACCTGCCTTGTAATAGTAGTATCAAATTAAAGTATGTTAATATCTCCAATAACCAGTCCTCTGAGAGTGAACTACCATTATAATTATGCCAACCTCTGTCCCACTGACTTTGGAGAGATATCCCAATGGAATGGGCTTTTAGGACATTAGTGTCAGACATATTTCTTGTTCTGTTCTGTTTATCTTGGTAAGGGCAAAACTTAGATTTTATTTTCCCCTGAAGTATTTGGAAGGTTCCCCCCTTGTGTGTTAAGATAATTTTACCTCTGGTAATAAAGTTAATAACCACATGCTAGCATAGTTATCTACTTTGTTACTCAGATTGCTACTCTATAGGTGTTTTCTTAAAACTTCTTAAAAGGTGTTTTTAAAACTTAAAATTTTTTTAAATTGTAATATTTTGGAATAAGATATGGAGTGAGATATTGAATTTATCCTTCAGGTATTTCTCTATGTTTTTATCCTTTACAATCTCAAATTCTACTAAGCTATGATTAGTATGTATGGTTGTATAAACCTTGTGTCAGGGGCTTCCTCCTAACATGAAAGGCCCTGGTCATTGTGGTGCCTTCATATCTCTGATTCGTTCTCTGGCCTTTCAAAGTAAAGTAAAAAGTGAGTGTCTGGTTCACTTGTACCCCTAGATGGTACTTGTAAATGTTAATGTATGGCACTAACTCTTGGGGTGGCCATCTGCTCCTCTCAGAAACATGCAAGCTCTGAAGGCATCAAACATACAAGTGAGTTTATTTTCACAAGAAATAATACCAAAAGGCCCCACGTACAAGTCAATCAAAAGAAACCTTTTCTCCATTCTGGTAGCATACTTTCTCCCTATCCAAATCCATGGAGAACTGCACTGTACCTATAAATCATAGAATTTGTCTTGGGTCACAACTGCTCCCCAAAAGATGGTGCCATCTCTTCAGCAAATGAACTAAGGAAGAAGCTAATAATGAGGCAGCTTTTCATGCTCAGGGCCAGAATATTCCTAGGCTATTTTACTTTTTGTTCTATGACATTGAGTTTCAGAGTCTCCATCTTAAAAACAATAAAAAAAATAATAAAAAAAACTCTTAAGGTGCTGTTCATGCTTGCACAAAGGGCTGTCCCCCTCTTTCCTCCTTCTGAGGAAGAGCTTTTGCCTTGCTTAGCATCTCTTCCTAATATTTAAAGATTAGAGGTTTTCTTCTATGTCTTCTTCTTGCTTTATTTTTTACTTATCATTTTCCCCAGGGGCCACTGAACTGGGTAATTCATTATGGCCACCATCATTACCATCATAATTAAGATTTATATAGTAATCTACTATGTGCTAGGAATTATACTAAGCACTTTACAAGTATCAACCATTTGATTCTCACACCAATACTGGGAAGTAGATGCTATTAACTCCATTTTATAAATAATAATAACCATAATCAATAAGCATTTGTTAGGTACTTACTATATTCCAGAAACTGTGCTAAGCACTGGAAATACTAAAAAAAAAAAAAAAAAGTAAAACAGTCCTAGTCTTCAATGAGATTACAATCTAATGTGAGAGGGAGGCAACATGCAAATATATACAAAGAAACTTTATACAGAATAAATAGTGAATAATTAAAGGACGGAAAACAGTAGAATTAAGAGGGATTAGAGAAGACTTCCTGTATAGAAAATAGGATTTTAGTTGGGACATAAAGAAAGTGAGTGAAGTCAGTGGAAGTGGAGGAAGAAGCATGTTCCATGCATTGGGGACAGCCAAAAAACATTCCCAGAGCTGAGAAATGGACTGTCTTCTTTGTGGAACATCCAAGAAAGAGGCCAGTGTCATTGGTTAAAGAGTACATCTCAGGGAGTAAGAAGACAGGAAAGGTAGAAAGGGCCCATCTTATGAAAGGCTTTGAATGTCAAAAGTTCATTTTGTGTTTGCTCCTGGAGATGATAGAAACTAGAATTTTATTAAGTTGGGAGAGTGACATGTTTGGACTCCATCTCAGGAAAAATCTAGTAGCTGAATGGAGAATAGTTTGAAGGGAAAAGACCTGAGGCAGGCAGATTCATCAGTAGATTATTGCAATGAGGTATGACTTGATGAGTGTCAAAAGAGAGGAGGCATCCAGAAGAAATGTAACAAAGGTGAAATCAGCAGGCCTTGACAACACCTTAAACAAAGGGAGGAGGGTGAGATACAGTGGGGATTCTGGGGTGGGACTCCTCTAACTTTTGAGCCTGAGGAATTGGGTTTTTGCTATTTATTTATTTATTCATCTTTCAAAGAGGACCAATGACATCAGGACCTCTTGACTTGCAAGTGAATTTGGATTTATGTGAGGGAGGGCTGTGCAAAGTCACCTGCCTCATTTTCTCCTCCAGAGCCATTTGGTCCAATGGCCAGAAAGAGATCAGAACGACTGAAGATGGCCCCGATGCAGTGGGAGACCTTGGCCTTTTTAAGCTAAGGTCTTTTTCATGTCTCCATTTGTCTGAGGCAACATTCATTCAGGGATTAATGGTATATAAGAAATGAGCTCAAAAATGTTTCATTTTATCTAGTCAAAAACAATTCAATCTGGGAGGGGAAAAGCTTCAGAGTTTCTGGCCAAAACAGAAACAACTGTTATTTACACTCATTCTGAGCCATCTTGGGAAGATGATGTTATTCTGTACAGTAAGAAGGAAGATAGGGAATAGAAGTGAGTACAGAAAGGCAAAAAGTTCTGTTTACATATATATATATATACATACATATATATATATATGTAGAGAGAGAGACAGAGAGACAGAGACACAGTCAGAGACAGAGAGAACAAGAGAAAGAGAGAGTGTATTTAAGATGTCTGCTCAATTTTCAATTCAAGATATCAAAAACAGCTGGATACAGGAGATTGGAGGTCAACAGAGATCCTTGGGAAAGAAAAGTAGATTTGGGAATCATCAGCACAGAGGTGATCTTTATGACTAAGGGACCCCTAATGAGATTACTAAGTGAAGAGAAAAGGGTCCAGAACAGAATCCCAAGGGTTCCAGCAGCAGGAGGCTCTGATTTGGAGGAGAATCCAGCAAAGGAGATAGACGAGAAGTGATCAGATAGGTAAGCAGAAAATCAGGAGAGAGGGGTGCCAGGAAAAACTAGAGAGCACAATGTCAAAGACTACAGAGAGGTCAAGTAGAATGAGAATTGAGAAAAGACCATTGGCTCTGGCAACTAAAAGATCATTAGTAACTCTGAAGCTTTCAGTTTCCATGGAATGATCAGTTTGAAAGCCAAAATGCAATAGGTTAAGAAGAGAGTTAGAGGAGAGAAAGTGGAGGCACCTATTGCAGATGGCAAGCAGAATTGGAAAGGTTAAGTGTGAATTTTTTCAGGATCAAGGAGACATAGGCATATCTGTAGGAAGGAAATGAACTAGTAGAGAGGGAGAAAATAATTGAAAGAACTGGAATGGCAGAGAGGACAATCTATGGGAGGAGATGGGAAGGAATCAATGAGGAAATTGAGGCATACATAGTTTAAGTATTTTCCCAAGGTCACATAGTAAATATCTGAGGTCAAATTTGAATTCAGGTCTTTAGACCCTAGACTTTGAATTTTACCCACTGTGTCACCTATCTTCAAATTATAGCTTCAAGAAAATGTTAGGAAATAATAGCAGAAGAGAGAAGCCTTACTGGCTTCTCCAAATACAAACACAGATGATACATAGAGGGAGAGAGGGAGTAAAACAATTCATTATAACCACCCAAACAGTGAATCTTGTCAAGTGTCTGCAAAAAATAGGACTTATTAGTCAAGGAAGATTCAAGAGAAGTCTGAATGTATGAATTTGAACCCAGAACTCTCAACTCCAGTTTCTGTACTTTTTCCAAGACAACTTACTGCATTTCAGAAAGTAGAGAGGGGAATGGGGGAATAGATTCTAGACAAAGCAGCATAGTGAAATAGAAAATAGCTTCCATTTTTCATTGCTAGAGAAGAAAAAAATAGCTATGTCAGAAATCATTCTTCTTTTATTCTGTCAAAGTGATATTGCTTAAGCATAGTCACTCCCCCTACTCAATGAACTCTGTAACACCAAAATATTGGGGCTACAGATTGGTATCATGAGGTATCTCAAAAGAAGTGCAGGCTTAGACCCAACTCCAAGGCAAAGGCCAGCTTATTATAATTGTAATGCCATTTAAAGCAGACTAAGTTCCATAAGAAGTTAACAAAGAATCAGGATCAAGAAGATAGATTTGTAGGGAAAAGTTAGAGAAATCAGGTGCTTCATGTCACTGATATGCTAATTTTATGGTTTAAAGGTAGAGTTGAGAAGTGCTTTGGTTCTGACTTTGTGCATAAATACAATACTCAGAGTTCTCTGGGCAGAGCTCATGGGGAACTTTCTGGAGGTGTGTTTTTAGGCTTGAAACATCATTAGGTCAAGTGATGGACACCCAATTTTGTTCTGAACTTGTGTCAACTTTAAGCACCTCATTACTGTTGCTCATTAGTCTCAGAAACTCTGTTATCACTCACCACAAGCTGTTGTCTGACAGCTAGGAATATTTGTGGCATTAGCAACCTGGTCATATGGAGTAAACTGGGGCAGGATAGCCTAAGGGAAGAAATACATCATTTCTATGTACATTGCTCCCAAGACCACATGACCTTGGGGTTATTGCTAAATCTTCCTCAGTTGCTGAACCACATTATCCCCTATTTTCTCTGAGATCAAACGTAGATTCTTTTGTTTGATATTTAAAGATCTTCACACCCCCTCTAGACTTCAATCTGCTCTTTTAGCTTACTACTATACTATACTATTTCCCTTCATTCACTTTTCTTCTAGCAAAACTTAACTTTTCTGCTATTTCACAAATATTAAATTCCATCTCCTGATTCCATGCATTTACAAAGGTGGTCATCTCTCTTGCCTGGAATATACTCCATCCTCATTTGCACTTCCTAGAAAACCTTTCAGTCATATCTGATGCTTTGCGACCCCATTTGAGGTTTTCTTGACAGAGATGTTGTGATGGCTTGCTATTTCCTTCTCCAGCTCATTTTATAGATAAAGAACTGAAGCAAACCAGGTTAAGTGACTTTTCTAGAGTCACACAGCTAGTAAGTGTCTGAGACCAGATTTAAACTCAGCAAAATGAACCTTCCTGAGTCCGGGTCTGGCATTCTATCCACTGTGCCACCTAGCTTAGAATTTCTAATTTTCTTCATAATTTAGCTCAAAAAACCACCCCCTCTCTTCTCCCAATAGTTCTCTTTTCCTTAACCCCCTCCTCCCCTCTCACTTCCATTATATTATTTTTATTTTGTACATATGCATATCTATAAATATCATCTCCTCCACATCTGATGAAGCCAGGAACTATGTGGTTAAACCTGCAAACCAATGTAATACCCTTGCAATGTTATTTGTCCGGGATTTACCCTTTCCTCTTGTTATTAATTTCATTACCTCATTTATTGCATGGTTTGTCTGTTGTTGTTGTTGTTGTGTGTCCTACCTTTCAATAAGCACTTGCTGAGAAACTCACCATTTTGACCTGGATACCTTCATTTCTGAGCCTAAAGTCTGGCCCTGGAACATTTGGAAAGGAATTAGCCCTGTTTGAAGAGGTTGCTTTCTCAGTAGGAGCATCAATCTGTTGACCTTATTGACTTCTCTGGATCCACACAGCTGACACAAATAACATCAGGAATTCATACTTTGGTTAAGTAACAAATAACAAGAGAATAAAGATGTCATCACACCCACACATTCACACACAGAGATATGTAAGTGTACAATGATAAATGAGGCAAAGATTAAAGCATGGATCAGGGATTCTTCACCTAGGGGCGGTTAAATGTTAAATTTTGACCATTGTATTTCAATATAACTTGTTTCCATTGTAATTCCATGTATTTTATTTTGTGCATTTAAGAACATTATTCTTAGGAGTCCATAGGAATCACTGGACTGCCAAAGGAGTTTATTATCAAAAAAAAAAAAATAGAGGTTAAAATCCCTTGCTAGGTTCTTAAGGGTTAAAGCTTGTTTGGTTTTTTTTTTTCCTTTTTTTTTTTACAATGTTGTTTCATCATGTCTAAATTCATATAAGAGCTGGAACTGTACCAAGAAAAGTTCTTCCAAGGAGAGACACTTCAAGATTAGCTTTAATGAAGAGATCAGAATTACTGATAATTAGATCATCCACTGTTTGTTTTAAAATTCTTAAAAACAATAAAATCCCTTAAGCAGAGTAAGGATTCCCTCTGCCACCCTGCTTATGCTGTAACTTGGCCTAGAAAATCTTCTTTTTCTTCTTCTAAATTGAGTAAACCTCCTGACTCTGAAAAGCCCACCTAAAACCCCCGAAAGATATTCAGAAAAGAGGATGTTTAGAGATTAGTGAATGAATCTTTGCTCTCTGCTTAACTTATCTAATCAATTTGAATCAATCTGAGAAAGGAAAGAATGGGACATGGAAGGTCCATGGGTCCAGTTGGGGAAAAGTATACATTCTCCTCAATATTTTAGTACCAATGTTTTAGTACTAAAAGAGATATGAGTGTGGTCCATGGATACACTGAAAATAGTTTGGTAAAGCCAGAAGGGAGACACTATGAACAATTACATTTACTTTGCGATTGGGAAGATGTTTACTTGTCAAGATGTTTACTTGTCTTTTGTTTACTTGTCCCTAGCAAGATCACATCATCAAGTTCTCTAGGAGTATGGAGTGACTGGTTCAGAAAAATATGGATAGTTACTAGAGCACTGCATGGGAGCCTGACTTTGATGGCTTTATGCACCTTGAAGAGGGAAAGTCCTGAGCATACAATTTTCAGAGATTTGTGACCACTAGGCATCTGATTTTTTGGTGATGAGAGCATAGAGAACATCAATGTGAAGTCCTGCATTTCTTCCTAAAGAGAGGGAAAGATCTCCATCTTTGTGCATTACCTCTATAAAAAACCATCAAAGGAACAATAACTGTAGAATGTGAATCACGTAAAGGTGACCCAAGTTACAGTGGGATTCTACAAGATGACTTGCTATTATTTTACCTATGGCTACATAAGCAGCATGAATATTCTCCCCAGATAGTCAGAATAGAATTGATCTGGTCAGAGTAGAGAAACAGAGTATGAACAGAATACTTGGAGGTGACCAAAATTGCCCCTATGTAGCCCTAAATGATCATCATAGTAATGACCTACCACAAGTAAAATAAAGGCTAACCTAGACTGGACTGACCTCACCAAAAAACTAGAGTAAGGCTTGATGTTGCCTAAATGTTGTTCCAAAAGGCCAAAGAAGTCTAGGTTCAGAGATCAAAGCTGCTCAGTTTGGGGAGAATAAATGAGTACACCCATAAAGGCCAAGTGATGTTTTGCTGCAATGAGATATGATAGGACATTGGTATCCTGGATGTATTCAAGCATAAATTTTCCCAAAATACCATGCCTATGGAACTATTATCAGGAAATAGGTCCCTAAGAAATTAATTCCTACTCCATCAACCTTTCCTGGGTTCTTTTGACCAAAACACCATGCATAAGTAAATATAAGGAATAAAAATATAATGTGTTTTTATATGCTGGACATAAATCTCAAGTTAACATTATACTTATCTAGTTGTTTTATGAAAGATACTTGAAACATATAATACCCTGTGAATGATCTGGTCTTCTTTGGACTGAATAAGAAAATCTATACATATTTGGTTTATGTCTTTAACCAACAGGGGATAATTCCAGTCAGGTGCCTGATTCTGATTGGTATTAAGATCCAAGCTCTGTTAGTCACACACTCATTCCCAGAGGCTACCCATTCTATGCAGTACTGGGGTAACACAGTTATAGCTTTCAGAAAGCTAGATACTTCTTTTCCCTTCCTCTGCAACTTTTGTGAATAGCAATGCTCCTTTTGTTAGTTCAAGAATCTAATGTATCTGAATGTATCCAATTAGATTTTTTTTTTTAACAAGGCAACTGAGGTTAAGTGACTTGCTCTGGATCACACAGCTATCAAGGATCTAAGGTCAAATTTGAACTTGGGTCCTACTCTATCTTTGTGCCCCCAGTTAGATTTCTTATGTTCAGTCTCCATCCTAATAGAAAAATTAAACCCCTATTTCAGTCCCTACTGTATTTCAATGACGTCCGCTCATAAAAGTATGATATATAACTCAAGACATTTAATCATAATAAATAAAGGAATCAAACTGTATACATTAATGTCCCAAACAATGTTCAGTGTGGCATTTAAATAAGGTTCCCCTACTTCAGTGGCTGTGGTGGGACTGAAAGACTCAGACTATATTTCCAAGCTTGAGAAATAAGGTAGCAATAGGAGTAACGTTTATACATCACCAACAAAATGCAACAGCAAGAGATACAAAGAGAAATTCCATTCAAAATAACTATCAATACTATAAAATATTTGGGAATATATCTGCCAAGGGAAAGTCAGGATCTATATGAGCAAAACTACAAAACACTCTCCACACAAATAAAGTCAGATCTAAACAATTGGAAAAACATCAAGTGCTCTTGGATAGGTCGAGCAAATATAATAAAGATGGCAATACTACCTAAACTAATCTATCTATTTAGTGCTATACCAATTAAACTCCCAAGAGATTATTTAACTGAACTAGAAAAAATAACAACAAAATTCATCTGGAAAAACAAAAGGTCAAGAATTTCAAGGGAATTAATGAAAAAAAATGCAAATGAGGGTGGCCTAGCTGCACCAGATCTAAAACTATATTATAAAGCAGTGGTCACCAAAACCATTTGGTAC
>JAJPUD010000129.1:493747-515284 GCA_023553655.1 Myrmecobius fasciatus
TGTATTGTATTTGTCATATAATTTATCCTATTTAGCATGTATTAGATTACCTGTCATCTAGGGGTGGGGGGAAGGAGGGGAGAAGCTTGGGAAAAAAAAGTTTTTGCAAAGGTCAATGTTGAAAAATCACTCATATGTTTTGTAAATAAAAAGCTTTATATATAAAAAAGAGAGATAGGAGTAACAAAGTCCCTTTAGAGAAAGACCCCCTCTCTAGTCTACACCAAGACCTTAGAATTAGGGAATTTCTGAAGATTTCCCACAACATTCACTAGCAATACCTTTACTGTATATATGGAATTCTCTTTACCAAGCGTAGGGCACCTAAAAATTCTCAATTTGCCATAATGATAATGTAAAAGCATGGCTTAGTCTTTTAAGAAGTGACAGGACAATTAAAGCTTAAAATGCTTCCTTTGCAAGGAAGATTAAAGGATAACCAAAAAGCAGTTTTTACTGCATTGGGTAAAAAAGGAATATAAAAAAGAAATAGGATCTTTGCTTAAGGTAGATAGAATGGTGAAGAGAGACAACAGAGATGTTCAACTAGTTTTGCTGCATATATACAAGATGGAGGAACTGTAACTACTTAACAGGCTTTTTAATAGTTTGCATATTCAATATGTGATTATTATTATTGTTGTTGTTATTACCTTTTCTGGACTCCAATATCCTCATCTGTAAATTGAGGGGGTTTAACTATGTGGACTCCATAGTCTCTTCTAGCTTTAACAATCTATAATTCTAGGAAATGTCAGCCATTGTGGTTAATCTTATTGAAATTACTAGTCCCAGTGCCAGTAGTTAGTAGCAAGATAACAGGAATGAGAAAAGGCAATTTAGTCTTTTTCGCCCCTGAGGCAATTGAGGTTAAGTGACTTGCCCAGAGTCACATATTTAGGAAGTATTAAGTGTCTGAGGTCAGATTTGAACGGGAGTCCTCCTGACTTCAGGGATGGTGTTTTATCCACTACACCAACTAGCTGCCCCTGGCAATTCGGTTCTTAGGTTGAATTAAAGACAGGGAGGTGCTAGGTCCTAATAAGACCATTTTCTAAAATATGGTGTTCAATTCTGGGTGCCATATTTTAAGAGGAATATTGATTATTTGGAGAATGTCCCAGGTAAGGTGGCTAGGAAGGTAAAGGACCTCAAGTTTTTGCCTTGTAGAGATTGGTTGAAGGGACCTGGGACATTTAACTTAGAAAAGAAAACCCTTAACTATACTATTTTTGAGTGTGACAGAGGATGAGGACAAATCTCTACTTCCCTAAGTTTAATACAGCAACCATTAAACTTTTTTTTAATTTAATTTTATTTTTTTTGCTTTCTTTTTTTTAATTAAAGCTTTTTATTTGTATAACATATATATGGGTAGTTCCCCAACATTGATCTTTACAAAGCTTTCCATTACAAATTTTACCCTCAGTCCCCTCCCCTCCCCTAGATGGCAGGAAGTCTTCCCTAGATGGCAGGAAGAACCATTAAACTTGAATGGGAATGACACTTTCCATGAAGTGGAATCTGACTGATTATAGCCAGGTTAAAACTTCATATTCCTGTAAGCCTGTCATGCCAGAGGCATAGAAGATGTCACAGTGGGAAAGGAAGAAGTAGAAGGTGAGCAATGTGAAGGAGATGGAGTGGGGGGGGGAGGACTGAAGAAAGCATGATGGACACATAATGGCAGGTTGCTAACCAAGCTTCAAGGAGAAATTGAGCCAGCAGTTGTGAAAACTGCCAACATCTACCAGTGATGTGTAGAAGCTACATGAGAGCTCAACTGACAAAATAATAACCAGATACTATGGGTGTCTAATGGACCAAAAAAAAAAGAGTAAATAGAAACAATTAGCTAGATCATAACTATGCATCATGAGGTAAACAATCCACCTCTGTGAAGGAGTGCCCAAGGTTATATAGAGTCTTTGCCTTATTTTCCCCTATTTGCCAAAAAGGAACCTATACATCTCTACATTATATGTGTCAAGAATGAGGGGAATCAGGGAGTACTCATTTGAAGAATGGCTGTAAGAATGTTCCTATTGTTTTGAATTCATATTTCTGTTCCAAATAAATGGGTTTTCATTTATTATTGTTTTTCCTGAGCCATGCTGTTATTTGCCTGAATTTGTAGACTTGAGTCAACTTCTTACTAACAAGTTCTTACTCATTGATAAGGAAAGAGCATCCTGAGCCAAGACAAGTGATTCACTCAAGCATTCCCCTGTAAACAATACTTGCACAATGAGTGCTTTGGGGGTGGGATAAGGGATAACATGTATGTTAGGCTGAAGGAGGATAAGACTTGTTCTGCTTGGCCTGGAAGGCATAGGGGATGATAGATAGATTCTATCTTTCTTAAAATGGACATTTTGTGCCAAATTTTTAAAATAAAGTTTAGTGTTTAGTTTTTAAAATTGCTCCATTAAATTTTAATTTAATTTAATGGATTGTAGCTGCTTTAGGCTATGTATTCAATAAATCCAGTGGTACGTACCTACTGTCACCCATTACTATTGCTCTGTGAAATGTCTCTTCATTATTTGTTATTGTTGTTATTATTATTTTTGATGTTATCCTTTTTTAGGTTTAACTATATATTTATGGATTCTGTAGGTCCTTCTAGCTTTAACTGTCTATAATTCTATGAAATTTCATCTATTGTGGATAATTTTATTGTAAACACTAGTCCAGGTGCCCATAGCCACAGTCTCTAAGACCTTCCCCAAACCAAAGGTATTAAAAATGTCATTTCTAAACCTTTTGGTAAAACTTTAAGAACTGACTATTAGGGTCTGAGTCAACTGTGATGAACTGTAGCCAATAAGTACAGGTAAAGCCAACTCTGACCAGCATGACTTCTAAGTTTACAGTTAAAGAAAATGCCCTTACATGTATGTGCCCTACCACTGACCTTTAGGAAACTGGAACTTTTTTTAGCCTCTGTAGACTTCTAGAATCAACGAAAACACAACTGAGAGTAAATTATAAGTATATTTACCTTACTGGTTTACTAAGGGGTAGCTTTAACAGTTTCAATAATGTATAATGTTTTACTTTTAATAAAGTTAAAATGACCTTAGCCAAATCATATCATCTTTGTATGTTTCTTTATCTATAAAATGGGAATAATGGGTTATCCATCAAAATGCCTACTCTGTGCCAAGAACTGTGCTAAGTGCTAGAAATACAAATACAACGGATAAAATCATCCATACTTAAAAGGATTTTACTTCAAATGGAGAAAAAAACAAGCACATGTGTGAGTATGTACTGAATAAATAAAAAGAAAATATGTACTAATAAGCAAATACAAGATAATTTCTAAGGTCCCTCCCGTCTTTGACACTACATTCTATGCTTTTAGAGTCCTGAGGCAATATAACAAACATGAAGACAAACAAACTCAATGAAATTTGTGAAGGGAAACACTCCCAATAATTGTGGGACTCAAAAAGAAGTTTCACTTAACTTGATACCACTGGAGTTGTTCTTTGAAGGAAGATAAAAATTGTAAGAGGAAAAGTTGATAAGGAAGTATATTGCAGGTATAGAGTCTATAAGAAAGCGTGAAGATGGGCAACACTTGGCAATTTATTTTATAAATAACTAGGTTTTTTTTTTATTTGCTTAATCAGAGGGTTAGTGAAGGGCATTCCAAGAAATTTCAAAAGGCAAATTCCAGCCAGCCCATGACGATGGAGAGCTTTCATTTTCAGGCTTAGGAGTTGGAATTTTATCCTAAAGACAATAAATAGCCACTCAAAAACTTTAAGCAAAGAAGTGACAAAGTTACAAGTGTGCCTCAGAAAGATTATTTTTTTCAGCTAAGTGAAGGGAAGTTAGATTGGAGAAGGGAAGGACTTGAGGCAGTTAGAATAATTTAGAAGCTAATATCATATTTCAGGTGATAACTGATGAATGTCTGAACAATAAATACATCCATGTAAGGGGAGAAGTAGACTCATTGATTGAATGCAAGGAAGGAGAGAGAAAAGCAAAGGATTACTCTGAAGATATAAATCAAGGGAATTGGGAAGTGGTAGTAAGTAACTTTAACAAAAGCATAAAGAAGAGGTGAAGTTAATGAGTTCCATTTTAGACATATTGCGTTTGTGATGCCTACATAACATTCAAGCAGAGGTGCCAGCAAGTAGCTGCTAATATGAGACCAGAGCCCAGGAGAAAAATGGAAGCTGGATATATTGGGATTTGAGACTCATCAGAGATGAAAAAGGAACCATGAAAACAGGTGAGATCACCAGAGAAAGGATGTAATGAGGAAAGAAGCCCCAGGATAGAGTCCTAGGGGATATTCATGTTAAAATGATGAATATACCTTCCTAATTTCCTCCAATTAATGTTTTCCTTCTTATCATCAAATCATATGATCTAAAAAGGCTATGGAGCAGTTAAGAAGGTAGGAGGAGAGCCAGGAGAAAGCAGTGTACCAGAAACCAAATGAGGAATAGAATATCCAGGAGAATATTACAGCTCTCTTCAGCTGTGACATTCTGTGATTCTAAATACAGGAGCTACTAAAAATGTACTTCAGCTTCAAAGACAGGTCAAACAGAGAAAAGAAGACAAAGTTGAAAAAGAGGTATGACGGGATCTTTCCCTTTAATTTGATAATTATCTGTCCATTTAGTGTTTTCTAGTTCCTTAGAACTGCCCAGCAAAATGGAATATCATGTGGTTTAGATGCCATTAGTTCTGGGTTCAAATTTCAGTTCTGTTGTTAACTTTTCTGAAGTCTTCTTCCCAAAAGCCAAAAGTAGTCTAGACAAGTATCTGAGTTTTCTTGTTTCATATTTTTTTCCATCTTGTGGGAGTCTGATGACCACTAGATGTCAGCATGATTGAGTTTTGGGCTTCAGGATTCAAGGTCAATCTGTGCTGTTGTAGTCATTTGCCATAGTTTCTGTTTGCTGGAAAACAAGCAAAGGTAGTTAGAATTATATACAGATTCCACCATAGTCATTTACATTGGAACATTCAGAGAAATCTGTCAATGGATAACAAAGTGACAGGTTCCCTATACCATCTTCACAATGTATTTGTTATTTATTATTTATTTGGGGTTGAGGACCTTTGTCTCTTATAGCAATTTCAGTCACTTATGAAAAGCTTCTGTCTGAAGCACTTGAAAATGATAGAACATCCACTTGACCAGCCTTTAAAATTAGGAGCCTTATTCAAAAAGCAGCAGAAAGCCCACTGTAATAGATTGCACTCATGTAACGTGTATATACATTCTCTCATTTGAGACTCATTGTTAATACCCCCATTCTACAGGTTGAGAACATGAGGTTTCACTAGAGATTATAGGAATAAATGGACATTTCCTTAAAATGATCAGTAGCATCTATTTAAAACCATCAGAAAGCATCATATGTAATGAGAACAAATTAGAACCATTCCCAATAGGATCAGGAGTGAAACAAGGTTGTCCACTGTCACCATGACTATTCAATATTGTATTAGAAATGTTAGCTTTGGCAATAAGAGAAGAAAAGGAGATTAAAGGAATTAGAGTAGGTCATGAGGAAATTAAATGATAACTCTTTGCAGATGATATAATGATATACTTAGAGAACCCTAGAGAATCAACTAAAAAACTACTAGAAATAATTCACAACTTTAGCAAAGTTGTAGGATACAAATAAATCAAAAGAAATCATCATCATTTTAAAATATTTTCAACACCAGCAAGTCCAGCAGCAAGAGATACAAAGAGAAATTCCATTTAAAATAACTGTCAATAGCATAAAATATTTGGGAATCTATCTACCAAGAGAAAGTCAGGAACTATAGGAACACAAATATAAAACACTTTTTATACAAATAAAATCATCAGACCTAATCAGTTGAAAAAATATCAAGTGCTCATGGGTAAGCCAAGCGAATATAATAACAATGCCAATACTACCTAAATTAATCTACTTATTTAATAGCATACTGATCAAACTCCCAAGAAATTATTTTACAGATCTAGAAAAAATAGTAACAAAGTTCATCTGGAAGAACAAAAGGTCAAGAATTTCAAGGGAATTAATGAAAAAAAATGCTAATGAAGGTGGCACAGTTATGCCAGATCTAAAACTATATTATAAAGCAGTGGTCATCAAAACCATTTGGTACTGGCTAAGAAAAAGAGTAGCTGATCAGTGTAATATGTTAGGAACACAGGACAAAATAGGCAATAACTATAGCAATCTAGTGTTTGACAAACCCAAAAACCCCTGTTTTTGGGATAAGAATTCACTATTTGACAAAAACTGATGGGAAAATTGGAAACTAGGATGGAAGAAATTAGGGCTCCAACTAAACCTAACACCACCTACCAAGATCAGATGTAAATGGATCCATGATTTAGACATAACGAGTGATATTATAAGCAAATTAGAAGAACTTTGGATAGTTTACCTCTCAGACCTGTGGAAAAGGAAGGAATTTGTGTTCAAAGAACTGGAACTCATAATTGAATACCAGATAGATAATTTTGATTATATTAAGCTTAAAAGTTTTTGTTTTGTTTCGTTTTGTTTTTACAAACAAAACTAATGCAGACAGGATCAGAAGGGAAGCAATAAATTGGGAAACATTTTTATATTTAGGGGTTCTGATAAAGACCTAATTTCTAAAATATATAGAGAATTGACTCAAATTTACAAGAATCCAAACCATTCTCCAACTGATAAATATGAACAGACAATTTTCAGATGAAGAAATTAAAACTTTTTCTAATCATATGAGAAGGTGCTCTAAATCACTATTAATCAGAGAAATAAAAATTAAGACAACTATGACATACCACTGCACACCTGTCAGATTGGCTAAAAAGACAGGAAAAGACAAGGACAATAATACATTCTTGGTGGAGTTGTGAAATGATTCAACCATTCTGGAGAGCATTTGGAACTATGCCAATAGGGTATCAAACTGTGCATACCCTTTGACCCAGCAGTGTTTCTATTGGGCCTATATCCCAAAGAGATCTTAAAGGAAGGAAAGAGACCCACATGTGCAAAAATATTATTGTTCTGTAAGAAACGACCAGCAGGATGATTTCAGAGAGGCCTGTAGAGACTTACATGAACTGATGCTGAGTGAAATGAGCAGAACCAGGAGATCATTGTTCACAACATCAATGTTAGAGGATGATTAATTCTGATAAATGTGACTCTTTCCAGCAATGAGATGAGTGATGCCAGTTCCAATGATCTTGTGATGAAGAGAGCCATCTACACCTAGAGAGAGGATGGTAGGAACTGAATGTGGATCACAACATAACATTCTCACTCTTTTTGTTGTTGTTGCTTGCATTTTGCTTTCTTACTCATTTACTGTCTTTTTTAATCTAATTTCTCTTGTGCAACAAAAGAATTGTATACATATGTTTATACATATTGGATTTAACATGCATTTTAACATGTTTAACATATATCTAATTGCTTGCCATCTAGGGGAAGGAGTGGGAGAAGGAGGAGAAAATATGAAACACAAGGCTTTGCAAGGGTCAATGTTGCCAAATTATCTATGCGTATGTTTTGAAAATAAAATGCTTTACAAAAAAAAAAAAAGAAGAAGAAAATGAGGTTTAGAATTGTTAAGTAACTTTAGTCACATGATTAGAAACTCCTACAGGGAGGGTTTGAATCCAGGGTTTTTCTTCCTCTAGACATCTGCCTCAATAGCCTGAATCAGATAGCCTCATTTCTAGTCCCAAGTCTGCCACTAACTTTCTGTGTTATCCTAAACAAGTCATTTCACTTGTTCCAGGCCATACACATATGCTCCTACATCATCATAAATAGCCAATCTATTATCTAGCACCGCTTCTGATATTCCCTCTCCTCCCTGGCCTCCTAACTTCCCTTGTTCCAACCTGATGGAGGGAGAGAGAAGAAAATATTAAGTTGGAGGAAAGAAGGGGACATGAAATAAGCAACAGCTCTTCTCTGAAAATTTTGTCTAAACTTTCATCCCTTCCATTTTTGGCTCACAAAGAAACAGAAAAATTACTGTATAGAGAGACATGAGTACTGAATTAGAATCAAAAGATCAGAGTTCAAATTCTGACTCTATTATTTATTAGTTGTGATTTGGATCAAGTAGATTAACCTTTATGTAGGAATTGGAGAACCTCCTCATTCATGTGAAAGTCCCAAAGAGTTGCTTTAGATTGGAGATATTCTATGGGTTATTCACTTTAAACTATTGCTCAAATGACACCATTGTGTTTGCTAGTTAACATAAAGACAAAAGTAGTCCAAAGCAAAAACATTTATAAATCAGCTTAGTAAAAAATAGTAATAGGCCATTTTCTTACTTACTACCATATCCTCATCTACTCTATACCCCTGCCTACCACAAATACACATACCATCAATGGGAAAAATAAATATATATAGAAATCAAACTTGGAGAATACACATAGGGAACATTTGTTCAGGCCACATATTTTTTTAATTTTTATTAGAGCTTTTTATTCACAAAACATATGCATGGGTAATTTTTCAACATTGGCCCTTGCAAAACATTCTGCTCCAAATTTTCCCCTCCTTCCTCTCACTCCCTTCCCTAGATGGCAGGTAGTCCAATACATGTTAAATATGCTAAAATATATGTTAAATTCACTATATGCATACATATTTATACAGTTATCTTGCACAAGAAAAATCAGATCAAGAAGGAAAAAAAACTGAGAAAGAAAACAAAATGCAAGCAAACATCAACAAAGAGCATAAAAATGCTTTGTTGTGGTCCACTCAGATCCCACAAGCCTCTCTCTGGATGTATATAACTATTTTCATCACTGAACAATAAGAACTGGTTTGAAACAACTCATTGTTGAAGAGAGCCATGTCCATCAGAATTGATCATCATATAGTCTTATTGTTGCTGTGTATAATGATCTCCTGGTTCTGCTCTTCTCACTCAGAATCAGTCCATGAAAGTCTCTAGAAGCCTCTCTGAAATCATACTGCTGGTCGTTTCTTACAGAACAATAATATTCCATGACATTCATATACCATAATTTATTCAGTCATTCTCCAATTGATGGGCGTCCATTCAGTTTCCAGTTTCTAGCCACTACAAAAAGAATTGTCGCCACATATTTAAAGGAACTTGCACACCAGGGCAATGTGTATCTAAGGCACAGAAAGGAAGAATAACTCTCTCTGATATTGTAGGGTCACTAATGTCTTTTCGTGATGTCTGCAAACTGTTATCTCTGCATTAGTAATTACATCCATCAATTCAAAGCCAAGCTGTTTTTTGCAGCACACAATAGCCAGCCATTGCTTAGAGTCAGAAAGCTAATTTTTAACTCATTTAATCCTCCTAGCAGGATCAACATTTCTGCTGATCCCAGGTTTGTATCCGACTTAAGGTTAGAAAGTTCCTTTTAACTCCCCTAAGTTCCTGATTGCCAAACTGCCTTCCCTTTCAAACATTTTAAGAGCTACCTTCTAGAATCTGAAAAGGACTAACTGGGACTGAAGCGCTATAGTTTTTCTCCCCACCACCACAACTTCCTCAAATCCTTTGGGTCTTGCCATGCAAATAAATATGAGCTAACATGAAAGCTAGCTGAGAAGGCAAAATATCTATCTTCTTCCCAGACCAAATTCTGGCCTTTATTATTTATCTGTGTCCAGCAAGAAGCCTCTGAGGCTTTGAGACACAATACAAATCAGACCCTCATTTCCTCATGTATAAAACGTTGTAGGGAAAGTATTCTATAAATCCTTAAGCTCTAAAGAAATCTGGCTTGTTCTTTTTCATAACAGAGTTTTAAGCATTCTATTTTCCTCCCACTGATAGAAACTTGTGGTTAAGACTCTTTTAAATCCAAGCTTCTTATTCAGACCCTGGGCTGTTTTCTCCTAACACTGAGCACTCTAGCTGCCAGCTCTCTAAGTGTGGCTCTGGGCCCAAAAGCACAGTTCCCAGGTTTTCAGAGACCTTTAAATCTAGAAGCCCTGGGGGAATAGAGGTGGGGAACAGGCTTCAGAACAGATTGAACAGGCCCTTCCAGATCCAGACAATTTTCAAGAATGTTTAAACAGAACATAATGAGGTTTATAGAGACTCATTTACTAGGAGTGTATAAACAGGGACTAACTTTTATGTAAAACCCAGGGAAGGGCCTGGCTGAGCCTCTGTCCAAATGGCTCAAGTAAGGTTTCCTTAAGATAGGTTTGGACCAGATCCTCTCTGAGGATCCAAGTCTGACACTCTGTGTGGAGAAACTGAGACTGTTGACTTTGCACAACTCTACTTCATTTAAATCCAATTCACTTGCAAATCATGACATCATCTTCTGTCATGATCCTCTCTGAGAACCAGGACAAACAACAATTAACAGAGACAGTAAAGAAGAATCAACAGTCACATTTCTCTCCCAGTCTCTCATAGGAGGAAAAAAAAAAGTTTTAATGATACATTTTTTAATTAAAAAAAAAAAACAATTTGCCACATGTATATTTGTAGGAAACTTGATCCCAAGAGTTCTTTTAGGTCAGTCACACTTGCCTGCAAAGAGATTGCTAGTTGCTGTACTATCTTTTAGTCAAAATTTATACTAAGAGAAAGAATGATATTCTCCGTTTTCATATTATTAAATACTTGGTTTATATACAAAACCTGAGAAGCTATTTCCTAATATTAAATTTTTCTACTTCTCAGCTATCAAAGAGGATTCATTCAATAAAATTATTAATTAAGGACCTGTTGTTTGTCCCTTTATTCTCTTGAAGAAAACCATAATATCAGGGAGATGATGCCATGACATGCAAGTAAATTGAATTTAAGTGAAGGAGGACTGGGCAAGGTCACCAGCATCAACTTTTTCCTCCCAGTACAATCTGGGTCCAGTGGCCAGATACAGATCAGAACAACTGGAGATGGCCATTTTAAACTAAAGTTTTTTAACAGGTCTCAGTTTGACTGAGGCCAGACTCATTCAGTGCTTAAAACTAGGTAGCAATTAACTGTATACAGAGCAGTAGACTCAGTCAGGAGGAAATAAAAAATTTAGATAAGAATTGGTTTCTACACTATACATAAAGTATAGGAGGGAGACAATGTATAAACACAGATAGTTATTACAGGTATCAAAATCAATAGGACAATCAAACAAAAGTACCTTCTTCCAATAAGGGGACCTAGTTTTGTTCTCATTCAGCTAGGTAACACAGTAGATAAAGTGTTGGGCCTAGAGCCATGAAGATCTGAGTTCAAATATAGACAACTTAGACACTTATTAGCTGTGTGTCCCTGGGCAAAGCACTTAATCTCTATCTGCCTCAGTTTCCTCAAAGGTAAAGTGGGAGTAGTAATTGCATCTATCTCCCAGGGTTGTCTTGAGAATAAAATCAGTCAATATTTGTAAGTTACTTGGCACAGTGTCTGGCACAGAGTAAGCATTATATAAATGCTTATTTCCTTCCTTCATGATAACTGGGTTCAATCCTGAGGGTGTGCAGGGTGGTGGTCTAATGGCTTGTGAGGGTCTTCACATTGATGGCCACAATGGTTGAAAGGCATGGCCATTGCCCTTCTATTTCTGATGTGCAAAGATGCAGAATTGAGGCTGTTAAGCAAGTAGAAGGTAGAAATAGTCTTGTAAAAATTCCTTCTCTTTCACTAAGGATAGAAGACATAGGCAGTTGTCTTGGATGGATATATGATAGCTTTGCTCAGAGGCATTGAGCCAGACTAGCTGATCTCTTGTGGTTTCTCTAAGATCCAGCTTTGTTTACTTTTATTAAAAACCATTTTTTAAAAAACATTCTTGACTGCATAATGCACTGTCTGACTGCTGTCCTGAGTGAGACCAGAATCTTATAGTGCATTAGAGTCGCACCTTATCCTGTGGGTACAACAGAACAAACGAGAACTGGGGAGATGAACATGGGATTAGATTGGGTAAAAGGGATTTGTTTCTGTCTGAGCTGCATTCAAGATTCACTCCTCCAACTGCTTTGTGGCTTCCAGACAGAGAAAAAAAGTGATAAAATTGGCTTTTTTGTAGCAATAAAGTTTTCCATGAACTTATCTCTGAGATGATGTAGCAGCTGCCTTGGGAGAAGGGATTCTTAGAACTGGAGTTTTTCTGGAAGACAATTAGAGATGAAGGGGCTGCTTTTTAACTTGATGAAGAGGATCTTTGTCAGCTTTGTGAGCTAACTGTCAAAGCCAAGGGACACCTTTCTGCTCATCACTCACTGAGAAACCAGGAAGGGCCTCTGACACTGCTTTTCCAGACAGGGGAAAAGGTGGCCATTCCCTGACTGCAGATTATAAAGTCACTAGAAGTGAGTTTTGCTCATCTGTTCTTTTCTGTCACTTAAATACACATCACATTCACCTGCCATTTCTTTTAACTTGTACTATATTTAAATGTTTATGTTTTATCTAGGAGACAGCTAGATTGTTCAGTGGATAGAGTGCTGGGTCTGAAGTCAGTAAGACCTGAGTGCAATCCTGCCTCAAGACACTTAGTAGCTATGTGAGCTTATGTTTGCTTTACTCCATTGGAGAAGAAAATGGCAAACTACTACAGTTTCTTAGCCAAGAAAACCCCAAATGGGCTCACAAAGAGATAGATATAATTGAACAACAATTGTTTTATGTCCCTACAGTACTAGAAAGTAAGATGCTTAAAAAATGTTTATTAAATGTTAAATCAAGTGATTCCTACCTTTCAAGTCCCTAGGTTCTCCAGGGTTTAAGTTCTCCAGAGAAAAGATAGACAGTTCCTTCAAATGACTCTCATGTATTATAATCTGATGACCCTTTACCACCATGTTTGTCTAATCTAAAACAGTCTCTGGATTATCATTGTCCCTCATGACATGAAAAACCCAGAACAGAATACAATACCCCAGAGTTGACCTTAATAAAATAATCACAGCATTATCACCTCCCTCATTCTGAGCATTGACTCCTTTAATAAAACCCTGAAGCACCTTGGTTATTTTGGCACTGGATCACACTGTTGACTCACATTGGACTTCTGTGATTAAAAAAAAAAACTCTGAACTTGCTCTTTCTAATCAGTCATATCATTCCATCTCTACTAATGCCTTACTACTTACTATTAAACATATTCTTCTTCCTCACTATGACCTCCAAGCCCTCCACCCTTCAGTTCTTTCCCAGGTCATCACCCTTCCTCTCATTATACTCTTCTCCATTCCCAACCTCCACTCCTTAGTGAACCAGTTCAACTCAACATAATCTTCTCTTCTTGAATCTTGTTGCCATTTATTCCTTGCCAAACATCGGAGATTAGAGAAGGGATTTCTTTATGAGCCAAATAAGATTTTTTTTTCTCTTGGAAAGAGCACAAGATTGGGAATTAGAAAACTTGGGTTCAAATCTTGGCTCTGGTAATTATTGTTTGTTTCTGGCATTTACTATGTAGGATTGGAAAAGGAAGGAATTAAAATGCCTTCTGGGTTAATGATTACCCTAGGGAAAGTTCTTTGGCTTTGAAGCAATCCATTTGTAAACAAGTATATTAAGTTTTTCAACTACCACCCCTCCTACCACTTAGGTTTATTGCTAAGAGATAGCCAGGCTGCCACTTAACACCATTTGCAATATTGACTCCAGTATTTCACTAAAGAACCCAGAGAAAAGAGAAAGAGATTTGGCTCTAGAAATGATTTCTGAGTTTTACATCTATGTAATTTGGAAAGTTTTATGCATTGTGGTAGAAAGAATCTCTTTGAGTCCTTAGTCCTTAAGGTTTCTTAGTCTAAGGTAGGAGTTCCAATACATAAGGCAATATCTCTTCATACAAATATATTGAACCACTTACTGATTTTCCAATTTGGTCAGAAGGAGGTAGTAAGTGAAGAAGAGAGAGCTATGGCTCTGGAAATAGAGACCTGGGATTTAATCCTACCTCTTTACTACCTATATATCTTTAAGCAATTTGTTTAACCTTCCCAATCCTTGGTTTGTTTATTATAAAATGTGGGAGTTAGAAAAGAAGGCTGCTAAATCCAATGAGCTACAATTCTAGATTTCATAAAATGAGCAGCCCTAAATCAAGTCACCAATTGAGAAAGTACCCCATTGGCAATTTGATGGGTACCAGCCAGTCAAAATGAACTTCAACTGGCCATAGAATACCAAAATTGGAAAAGTCTCCAGGAGACATTTCATCTAACCTTTTCAGGGATAGGAATCCCCTCTATAGTAGCCCTAAGAAGTAGTCATCGATTCTTGACTCAAACATTCACTACCTACAAAAGGATCCCATAAAAATGTTACTGTTCTAATCACTGGTGTATTACTATATAGATAAATCCTCTAGCAAGTGTAGTCAAATGGACCACTTTTTGAGCTCAACCACCATCCAGCCTATGAAGAAGACAAAGTTTGTCTTCAGTAGTTATCTAAATACTGGTCATCACATGTTACACAGCTGATTCCTCTCCTCAGATAATATGAGCAGAGCCTCCTGTTGAACACAAATGTAATCATCTTTAGCTTTACTCAGGAGCTACATTCTTGATGGATGGTTTCAATTATACTCCCATCTTCCTCTTGGTTAGTCACCATGACTAGTATTAGTACCATTTTTACTGCAGGCCCCCAATAAACAAATTCATGAAATAATAGAAAGAGGAAACTGAAAGCAACCAGGCATCTCTCTTACATCTGTCATTTTCACCTGGGACTATTTTTTTCAATTTAACTAATCAAAATTCACTGAGCAACAAGTCTTGAAGAGTCTTGTTTTAATGGATTTTTAATAATAGTTTTTTTTTATTTTCAAAATATATGCAGATAGTTTTCAACATTCACCCTTGCAAAACCTTGTGTTCCAATTTTTTCCTCGCTTTTCCCCCCCATCCCCTCCCCTACATGGCAAATAATCCAATATAGGTTAAACATGTGATAAATATTTCCACAATTATCACACTGCGCAAGAAAAATCAGATCAAAAAGGGAAAAAATGGGGAAAAAACCAAAAAGCAAGCAAACAACAACAACAAAGTGAAAATACAATGTTGTGATCCATACTCAGTTCCCACAGTCTTTGGGTGCAGATGGCTTTCTCCATCGCAAGTCTATTGGAACTGGCCTGAATCACCTCATTGTTGGAAAGAGCCATGTCTTTCAGAATTGATCATCGTATGTCTTGTTGCTGTGTACAATGACTTCCTCGTTCTGTTCACTTCACTCAGCATCAGTTCATGCAAGTCTCAACAAACCTCTCTAAAATTATCCTGCTTGTCGTTTCTTATAGAACAATAATATTCCATAATATTCATATTCCTTTAATGGATATTTTTAATTTTTTTGCTTACTTATGAACATAAACTATGCAAAATCTAATTCTTTCTCATTTGATCCAGCCATCACAGTAGTAGGTTTGTGCACCAAGATCAAAGATAGAAAGAAAAAATCCTATATATAACAAAATATTCATAGCAGAACTCTTTGTGCTGGAAGAAAGAAAGGGGAAGAGACAGGCAGGCAAGACACAGAGAGACAGAGAGAGCACAAAATGGATGCCCATTGATCAGATAATTGCTGAATAAATTGTGGAATATCAATGTTCTCAAAAGTTCAAATGGATTTGTGATCTTAGTGTGCTTTCTTTTAAAAGACTGTTTTAATCAGTCAACATTAAACAACAAAAATGTGTCAGAAACTGTGCTAAGCACTGGGGATACAGAAAAAGGGAAAGGGGAAAAAATCTCGGCTCTCAAGGACCTCAGTCTAATATCAACATACAGAAAGCTAGATATAAACAAGAGACATACAGGATAAAATGAACATACTGAATAGGAAGAAGGCATTAGCATTTAGGGGAGATGGAGGCAGGCTTCTTACAGAAGGTGGGATTTAACTGGGACTTTCAGGAAACTGGGAGGTAAAGATGAGGAGGGAGAACATTCCAGGCATGGGAGATAGCCAGTATAAATTTCCAGAGTGAGAAGAGGAGTGTCTTGTGCAAGGAACAGAGCAAAGAGACTAGTCTCACTGAAGTGCAAAGTTTATCTTGGAGTAAGACTGGACAATTAGGAGAGGATCAAGTTATGAAGGGCTTTAAAAGGCAAACAGAGGGTTTTATATTTGATCCCGATGAAAATAGGGAATCCCTGGAGGTGATTGAATTGGAAGATGACATGGTCAAACTTATGCTTTAGGAAGATCAATTGACAGCTGACAGCAGGGAAACAAACTAACAGGTTATTGCAGTAATCCAGATGTAAGGTGATGAGGGTTTATATTCAGGTGGTGGCAGTCAGAGGAAATAACGGGATATAAATAAGAAATTTTCCGATGGTAAAATTGACAGGTCTTAGCTACAGCTGGAATACAGGGGTAGAAAAAAAAGGAGTTAAGGATGTGAGAGAGTGTGAGTCTGGATAACAAAGGGGATGCTGGTTTCCTCCATGGTAATAGGGAAGTTGGGAAAAGGAATAGGTTTCAGGAAAAGCCCTCCTCCAACACAGTGTCTCCCATCCATGCATTAACATTAATCAGAATTCCTTGAAAGACATAATGGCATATAACTTTGTTGCTCTCTGGTAACTGAAATTAGATGAGGAATAAAATGGTGATGATCCAAGATGTCTGTCACTTTCAGAAAGAAGACCAATACAGAGCCCAATTTTGAAAAGGGATTTTATATAAACTCTGGGGTCTTCCAGAAATTCCTATGTATGAGTGACATTGTTCAGGTTGCATAAAGTCCTGGAAGATTGCAGTGCCTTCAAGATGAAATTCACAAACACTCCAAAGAATTTGATAACCATTCATATGGTAAAGACTAAGTGGATGGAAAAAACATCCAGATTATGGCATCCAATTATATGAAAATCTAAAAGGCTCATTCATAAATACATATATAGATTCATATGTCTATATATGGACATATGTTTGCTCATATTTACATATTCATATGTAATACTATGTAATTATATAAAATATATATCTAAAGCTACATATACACATACATGCATATGTAAAACATAGATGCACACATATATACATATATAAAATAAACATCTAGGCTCCACCTAGAATTGAACAGATGGAGAATAGAACGAATTGCTCCTCGGAAATTGCAAAGTTTCTTTAATAGCATATCAATGTAGAGGAATAAAATAGAATATCTTTATTATATAAAAAATGATAAGATGAAGCAATCTGAAAAACATTCATATGAGCTGATAGAACAGGGATAGGTACTGTACCTGTGACCTTACTCATTTGGGTTAAGAAAACTACCTCTACCAATACTGTGCAGCATCTTTTCTGAAACTTAAAAAGAGCTGCTGGGGCAGCTAGATAGTCCAATGGATAGAGCACCAGTCCTGGAGTCAGGAGGACCTGAGTTCAAATCCAGCCTCAGACATCTAACACTTAATAGCTGTGTGAACCTGGACAAGGCACTTAACTCCAATTGCCTTGCCAAAAAAAAAAAAAAAACTTGACCAAAGCATTGAGAGGTTAATTGACTTTCCTAAGATTATATAGCCAGTCTATGTCAGTAAGGACGTGAACCTAGATTTTCCTGACTCCAAGTTCAGCTTTTATCCACCATTCAACATCACTTCTCATCAATTAATACAGAGCAGAAAAAAAACAATTGAGAATATTTCTTAAATGACTACAGTAATGTCCTGGAAAACAACACTAAAAAGCAGCTCAAATTAAGCATAATGACTGATTGTCATTGAACAATGATGAAATATCCCTCTTCTTGGGATGATACACATGTATGCATTTCACACACACTAATAGGTTCATTTGATGTATTGGTGTGTTTGTTTAACTGTCTAGTATTTGAAGGGGGTAAAAGAGGGAGTGTTACAAGATAGGGTAGAATGAGTGTCAAAGCACATAAAAGAATAAATGATTGGAAAAATGTATACTATATATTTAATGTATACTATATATTCACATCAACAATTGGGTAGCTCAAAAGAAAGAATGGCAGAGTTAAGGTAAAAATAGTAATTACATTATACAAATGAGGTACAGAGGAAGAATAGACACCAAGGCTTTAGAGGGGCTGAGGACTTGTAGTTCTGAAAACCTTCTCACATCAGGAATGGATTCAATAGGCAATGCTACATATATACCAATAAGGGTATAGCACCCTCCAAAATCTATAAAGAAATAAGAGGAGAGGGATGGGTGAATGGGGAAGCAAAGGGTGAGGGAAGAAAACAAAGGAGGGATGCTTGAGTGGGGAGAGGTTAAGTAATATTAAGGCAAGTTATGGAGCAGAATATAATTAAAGAGACAGCAAGGATATGGACAATGTGTGTGTGTCTGTGAGTGTGTATGTATGTATATATCTACATATTTTAAAATATCTCTGTTCTTAACTGTAGCTTGTTTGAGGGTCATGGGGGGAATGAAAGGGAGGGGGGAAGAATAAAGTAAATAAGATTGTACAGCAGAGAACCAAAGAACAATTTACAAGGAAGTAAAGAAAAAATGGACATTAATGAATATAATTTCTCCTATTAACACACTTTCTTGACTTGGTCATTTGTTGTTATATATTTTGAATCCTTCCTGATATTCTGGTAGGCACAAGACAATGTGCTCTTTTATTTCACTTTATTTTGTTTTGTATGTCTTTTCTGTTTTTCTTACTCTGTCTTTTTAAATAAAATAAATTTTAAAAACTAAGTTAACTAATGAATTAGCTAAATAGTTATTTATAAAAAAAAACCTTCAAGACCCAGTGTTATTCATTAATTCAGTTTTTTCCTTTTAATTTTATTAATATCTTCTTTAATTATTAGGAGTTATATTTTGGTGTTTAATAGGGTAAGTGTTAAATTTGATGGTTTTCTGTTTATTTTTTTAGTTGCATGCCCAATTCCTTTATTTGCTTTTTCTCTTTTATTGTTGAAATGGCTTAGAGATGTAAGATTTCTTTTAACAACTGTTTTGTGTGCATCACAAAAAAATGGTTGATATAGAAACACTATGTATCTAAAATGAGTTTTTTTTTTAAATCTAATGCTTTTGTACTTCATTTGATTCAGCTGATGTGCTGGTGGATTTGTTTAACTGGGATTTTGGGGGGGAGAGTTACAAGATAGAGTAGAATGAGTCAAAGCACATAAGGAAATAATTGATATCAAAACAATATATACTTAAAAGGAGTTTTTTTTTAATCTGATGCTCCGCACATCATTGAAGTGTGATTTTTCTTCATATGTGTCATATAATGCTATAACAAGGTTGAGTCAGTTAGTTAATCAACAGGCATTTATTAAGCATTTACTTTGTGCCAGGCATTGTGCTAAGTGCTAGAGATTTCAAAAATAAACAAAAAAAGTCTCTGCCCTCAAATAGTAGGCATTTTAAACAGTTAGCCAAGAATCCAAATGTGTCTAACAGATGGTACACTTCCTTATACTATGGTTCACCCCAGCAGGGGCAAGAAAGTTAAAGGAAAAAGTACTGGATTTGAAATTAAGGACCTGGACTCATACTCAGCTCTGTTATTTACTATCCATGTGATGTCGGGCAAGTCACTTAATCTTTATAAGTTTCAGTGTCCTTTTCTGTAAAATGGGACCTTAGACATCCAGTGTCAAAAAAGTATGGCCACACCATATTTCATCCACATACCAGTTGTGCTTTACTGTGAACAAATAAATAACTTCTATTATCATCATTTCTTCTTTCTATGCTGTACTAAAATATCTTCCTTAGCATACAATTTTATTATTTTCTTCCTCTCCCTCCATTTTCAGTTTAAAACTCTCTTGGTTAGTTAGCTTGGTAAAAATATTCAATCAAATATGTCATATCTGATCCTCATGAGAGGCTAAAATCTCATCAATCGGACTTCCTTCCGGGGGTGGAGCCATGGTGGCGGAGATCAGACAGGATGCTCTGTAACCTCCTCTAACCTCCCCTCAAACCAACAAAATATGAAGCCTCTAGACTGATTCTGAAGCAAAAAAATCCACAATATCCGGAGAACAACACGATTCTAGAAGAAGATACTCTGGAAGAACCTCAAAACAGGTCTGTTTTAATGGGGCAGGGGGTGGCCTACTGAACCCAGACTGCAGCACAGGGAGACCGGGGCAGGGAGCTGGAGCAGGGAGCTGGAACAGGAGTCAGAACAGGAGTGGGAGCGTTGTGCTTTTCACACACCTGGGAGTCTTCTGCGAGCCTCTTGGAACAATTTGTCCTGATTGTGGGCAGGTGGTTTGGAGGGTCTGCCTTTTGAGGGGGATAGATTGTGAACCACTGAACCCCTGATGAGCATCGTAACTAGCTGCCATTACACAGCACCTTAATGCAATCAATCAAACAACAGGTCTGATCAGCACCAGAAATAATTCAATCAGCGGAGCTGCCCAGCCCTGACATAATTCAATCAGCAGAACTGTCCAGTTCCTGAAATAACTCAATCAGCAGAACTGCCCCAGGGCAAATTAAAGCAGCTGTCCCACCTTTGCCCTAAACAGACCTCACACCTTTAAAAAAAATGAATAAAAAACCAAAAAGAGCTCTCACCATAGACAACTTTTATGGAGAGAGGGAAGAACAGACCTCAAATCCTGAGGCCCCTAAAGGTAAAGCAACTCCAGAAAAAGCCCCAAAGAGAGACATAAATTGGTCTCCATGTCACAAGGCTTTCTTTGAAGATTGCATAAAAAATCTTAAAAGAGAGTTAGAAGAAACATGGGGAAACGAAATGAGATCACTGCAAAATAAAATAGGAAAAATGGAAAAAGAATGCAATGAACAAAAAAATGTAATTGGTCAATTGCAAAAGGAACTAAAAACAGTAACTGAAGAAAATAAGACATTAAAAATTAGAATCGAACAATTGGAAATGAATGACTCATCAAGACTTCAAGAATCAGTTGAACAAAAACAAAAAAATGAAAAGATAGAGAAAAACATGAAATATCTCCTAGGAAAAACAACTGACCTGGAAAATAGATCTAGGAGAGACAATCTAAGGATTATAGGGCTTCCTGAAAGCCATGATGAAAAAAAGAACCTGGACACTATATTCCAGGAAATCATAAAAGAAAACTGCCCTGATATTTTACACCCAGAAGGCAAAATACTCCTTGAAACAATCCACCTATCACCTCCTGAAAGAAACCCAAAAATTAAGTCCCCCAGAAATATCGTGGCTAAATTCCAGAACTATCATACCAAGGAAAAGATATTACAAGAAGCCAGAAAGAAACAATTTAAATATCGGGGAGCTACAATTAGGATCACACAGGACCTAGCAGCTTCTACTTTGAAGGATCGAAGGGCCTGGAATCAGATATTCAGAAGGGCAAAGGAACTTGGATTACAGCCAAGAATAAGTTACTCAGCTAGAATGAGCATTATCTTCCAGGGAAGAAGATGGTCTTTCAATGATATAGGAGAATTTCACCTATTTCTACTGAAAAGACCAGAACTGAACAAAAAATTTGATCTACAAACACAGAACACAAGAGAAACATAAAAAGGTAACAAGAAAAAATAACTCTTGAGAAC
>JAJPUD010000129.1:520284-541251 GCA_023553655.1 Myrmecobius fasciatus
ATGTTTTGCAAATAAAAAGCTTTATTAAAAAAAAAAAAAAAGAAAATCTCTCTAACCCAAGCCATTTTTCTAGTTAGAATTTGTAGCATTCAAGAATAAAGAAAAATTTCCGCAGTCAAAATTAAAAAAATAAAAAAAATAAAATAAAATCTCATCAATCTTATAACTATCATCTAAAAAGATGAATCCTATTTTCCTATCCCTCACCATAGACAGAAATTCACTTCCCAAATCTTCCCATCTTTTCTAAAATCTGACTTTTCACCTAAAACATGATTTTCTAAAACCCTACCATCTACATCTCCAAATCCTTTAGCTTCTTACTCCGGATTTCATTATCCTTATAGATATTATTTATCTCTACATAAAGTGGCATAAGTAACAGATAAGGATAGCAAAGGATGATGGAATCATAAATCTATGATTGGAAAGGACTTTAAAAGCCACCTAGCTCAACCCACTCATTTTACAGGGAAAGAAATTGAGGTCCAGGGAGATCAAATGCCCAAGTTACACAGGTAAAATATCAGATATAGGAAATAAAGAATGAATCTCCTGAAAATATAAGATTGTAGAGGTAGGGTAGATTCCTCTTCTATTGTATCCTCTCTACCTAAATCTTCCCTTCATCACTCTCGTTAAATTTTTTAAAAGAAATTCAAAGGTCAAGAGTTCTTAGCTTTTCGATTCTGTGGAACAAATTAGGGATCTTATATAGCTAGAGTTTTGAGCTTTACATTATTCTTTTAATTATTTAAGTTCTTTTTTGTATAAATATACATGTAAATCCCTTTCTTCTCCATCAGCTAAAAAGGAATCAGTGTTGCAGGTTTGGAAACTTAAACATGCATACTTCTCTCTGTATAATAAAATCATTCTTTTTTTTGAAAATTTTTGGGGACAATATTCTTAATCTATAGTTCACAGACATCCTCTCCAAGGTATTTGTGATAGATTTAGTGACATTTAGCATTTTCTTCAATTTTTTAAAAACATTGTCCTTAAAAGGGGTCTGTCAGCTTCTCCAGACTACCAAAGGGGTCCATGATACATATCCCCAAAATAAATAAGTAAAAAGATTAAGAAGCCTTAGCATAGAAGAGAAAATAACAGAGGGTGAATTTTTTAACATGGCACAGTCCTGTAAGACTGTCAGCATTCCTAAAGCTCAGAAGAAGCTGAGACTGGCAACAAAAGGTTTTATTTACCTATCTTGGTGAGGGATAAGGCTGGAGAAGAGGTTAAAAGGATTGAGACTACTGCTCTGGATAGATTGGATGATAATAACAGGAGACAGAGATAATCAAAATACTGAATTCTTTATTTCCTTCTTTTCTTTGCCTAGAAGAGTGATCTTTGGGCTAGAAAAGATAGAATAATGATTAATGTAGGAGGTTTAAATCCGATTTAAGTAGGAAACAGTAGAAGAGCACTCAGCTGCCTCTGATGAATTCCAGCCTCAGATTCTCTCCTCTCCTCTTCTCTCCTGATTCCTTAGTGAACCAGGTCAATTCTATTCTTTTCTTGAATCCTTTACCCCCAAATATGATCAAATCAGACCAAATGAGATAATATTTGTAAAGCACTTAGCATATTCCTGGAATATCCTAGGTGCTGCATAAATGCTTATCCCCTTTCCCTTTCCTCCTCCCCCTCCCTTATGGTTTAGCTTGTCTTGCAAAGCTTCAGCCCTACATTATTCCAACCATCCACTATATTTGCTCCTAACCACATGTTGCAAAATAAAACTGGAAAAAATAATGAAACTCTGCTGACTGGAACCACTACAAATTTATGTTTCATAATCTCAACTAGACTGTTACTGCAGGAAGGCAATCTTTTTACCCCTCCCTAACTGATTCACTATTCCAGTCACTAGGACCACTTTTCCAAATTTTTTTCAACCCTCTTTATATCTTCCATAGCTCCCCCCCCCACATCCTCTCAAGCTGAAAACTTTGCCTCATATTTCACAGAAAAAAATTGGAGCCATTCATCAAGAGCTTCCACTCCTCCTCTCTTCAATTCACATCTCCCACATGCCTTCTGCAACTGTCTCCGTCTTCACTCCTATCTCACATAATGAAGTGAGTGGTCCTTCTCATTGTCAAGGCAAAGAACTCTAAGTGCAAATCATTTTATTCCTTTCTGTCTTTTCCAGAAGATTTTCCTCTTCATTATCCTTACACTCTCACTTTATCTTCAATCCCTCTTTGTCTACTGGCTGCTTCCCTTTTTGCTTACATTCATGTCCACATCTCTCTCATCCTCAAAAATTCTCATTTGATCCATCCATTCCTTTAAACTATTATCTGGTCTCTTCTCTTTTGTATGGCCAATCAGAGCTTCTGCCTCTTTTCCTCTCACTTTCTTCTGAAGTCTCTTTATTCTGGCTTCTGACTTTAACTAAAACTGTTCTCTCCAATGTTACTAATGGCACCTTACTTACCAAATCTAATGACCTTTTCTAAATTCTCATCTTTATTTTTCTCTATGCAGCTTTTGACACTGTCAATTATCCTCTTCTTGATACTATTTTCTTTCTAGGTTTTCTCCTGGTTCTTCTCTTATCTATGTGACCATTCCTTAATCTCCTTCATATAATCTTCAACTGGATCATACCTGCTAAACATGAGTGTCTCATAGGACTCTATCCTATTTTCCTCTTCTTTTTTTTCTCCCTCCCTTCTATTCTACTCAGTGATATCTTCAGCTCCTGTATGTTTAGTTATCTTTTGTGCTAATGATTCTCAAATCTATTGCCCAGTCGTAAACTTATTACTGACTTAAAGTCTTGCAGCTTCACTTACTAATTGGATATGTTGCATCAGATGTCTCATAGATTTCTTGAACCTAAAATGTCCAAATTTGAACTCAAATTTCCCCCTCTTCCTAACTTTCAACCTATTGTTGAAGCTGCTACCATCTTCCCAGAGGCTCAGGCTTGCAACTTCAGTGACATCCTGGACCCCTGATTCTCTCTCATCCCATATCCAAGGCCTGTCAATTTTTCCTCTATCACATCTCTTGTATATAGTCACCTCACATCTGGCCCAAAACAAGAGTTTTTTCTTTTACTGTCTTGCCACAAGTCTCTTTTCAGTCTATCTTCTACTCAATTATTAAAGTGATCTTTTAAAAGAGCAGGCCCAACCTGCATTTTCAAACTCTAGTGTCTCCCTATCACCTCCAGCAATAAAGATAAAATCCTCTGGTGTTCAAATCCCTTATCAACTTGCTCCTCCACCTTTCCAGCTTTCTGATACTTTATTTCCCTCATTCTACTCCAAGATCACTAACATTGGCCTCCTTGCAATTTCTTACATAAAACACTCACTAGTAACTCAGGACATTTTTATTGAATATCACTTCCTGTTTGGGATGCTTTTCTTCCTCATTTCTGTCTCCTGCCTTTCTTGATTTCCTTTAAGTTCTGTTTAGTCATCTTCTACAGAAAGTCTTTCCCAATTGCCATTAATTCTCATCTTTTCCACTCTTTCAAATATTTCCAATTCATCCTGATTGTATACAGTTTCTTGCACATTATCTTTCCATTAATTAAGTTTTTTGAGATCATGGCCTTTGTATTCTCAGCCCTTAGTTTCATGACTGGCACATCCTAGATACTCAATAAATATTTGTTGAGTGACTCTCTTTATAGACAAGATGAAAAAATTGTAGAATAGATAATTATATATTTAGAGCTATTCAGAATTGATTAAATGACTGGACTTAAAAAGTTAATGACTTTACCAGCTTTGGAGAGACTTTCAATCCCTTGATCACTTAGTCATTCGGTCCTTGGTATTTATGTTGCTTAACATTTATCTCTATTGCTCAGATAAAGATGATGTTCAATTGTAACTAACTCTTTGTGACTCCATAAGTGGTTGGTTAGACAGCAAGCCCCTTCTATTCCTGAAGTCTGTCCAAGCTCATGTTTGTTGTTTCCATGATACTATATCTCTTCATCCTCTATCATTCATCTCTCCTTTGCTTTCAATCAAAAGTCCCACCAGGCACTTTTCCAATGAGTCCCTTCTTCTCATTATGTAGCCAAAGTATTTAAGCTTTCTCCTTAATATTTTCACTCTCCAGTAAATATCCTGAATTAATACTTTAAAGTATCAGCTAATATGATTTTCTTGTTGTTCAAAAACTTTCGAAAGTCTTCTCTAGCCCCACAATTTAAAAGCATCAATTCCACAGCGCTAAATTTTCCTTAAAAGTCCAATACTCACAGCCATATATTGTTACTGAAAAATCCACAGCTTTGACAATATAGACCTTTTTTATTAGCAAAACAATGTCTCTGTTTTTTTTAGTATGCTGTCCAGATTTGCCACCGTTTTCCTTCCAAAAGCAAGCATCTTTTAATCTCATGACTGCAATCACCATCTAAAGTGATCTTTAAGCCCAAAATTATGAAATCTCACACTGAATCTATTTTTTCTTTTCTCTACTTGGCACCAGTTGCCAAAATCTTAGTTGTATTTTTTTAATGTTGAGCTTCAAGCAAGCTTTTACACTCTCCTTTTTTTCCTTCATCAAGAGACTTCTTAAATGCTTTTTTACTTTCTGCCATCAGAGTGGTAACATCTACATATCTGAGATTGTTAAGATTTATCCTAACAACCTTAATTCTGATTTTTGGTTGATTCAGACTGATATATTGCATGATGTTTTTTTGCCATATGAGTTATAAATAAGATGACAATATGCAGCCTTGTCATACTCCCTTCCCAATCTTAAATCAATCAGTTGTTTCATGTTCAGTTCTAATGCTACTTTTTTGGTCTACCTATAGGTTCTTTAGGAGACAAGTGAGATAGTATTCCTGTCTCTTGAGTACTTGTGTAGAGAACCACAGACAATGGGGGAACTCTCAGTGAGGTACAAGACCCTTCAGCCCAGAGGGAACCTGCTGACAAGGTCTGGTTCAGCTCTCATCTTCCCTTAGGGCATCTCAGCCTTCCTAAGAAGTCAAGGAGGCGAGACAATCTGTGTTCTACTTGAAGCAGAGATACTTACAGTAAAAGAGGCATTTACATAATAATAACAGGGTGCTTATAGTTAGCACATGCCCAGTGTGCTGTGGTGATAGTTAGCACATGCCCAGAATGCTGCGGTGATGTAATTTTACTAAGGTAGTTAAGACTGAGAGAACTTGAAATAAGACTCCATATTAGACCATTCCCATGGGTTCTTGCCTCATCACTTTTCTACTTAGACCAAGAACTCCAGCTAGTCTGGAGATCCCCCAGAGAGCTAGTCCAGATGGTATATTTTGGCACCCCAGTATGGGGGCTTAGAAAACAGTACATTTTGGCACTCCAACTTGGGGGTCTAGAAAGCACACTACAGACTTGCTACATTTTGTTGTGACCCACACAGTCAAAGGCTTTAGTGAAGTCAATGAAGCAGAATTAAGTGTTTTGTTGCTGTTGTTTTCTGGAGCTCTCTTGCTTTCTCCAAAAACCAGTGGATGTTGGCAATTTGGTTTCTATTTCTTCTGCCTTTCTGCTCTTTTGCTAATTCTCAGTTTATATATTGCTGAAGACTGAAAAAGCTGATTTACTGGGGACTCCCTGCTCAAACCCTGATCAGTATTAATCAGTCTATTATTATTTTATAGGGGGCAATGATTGTTAATAATTATTCATTTATATATTTATATAGTCAGTCATCTAATAGTAAGTATAGGAGTAAATAACTCATGATTTGTACATGTCAAATAGGAATATAGATTCTGATGGAGAGGCTTTTTGCAAATTTCATGCTTATATAATGGCAATTACTTGTCTACCATGAATGAGGCCTGTTTGCATAACTACAATATCATGAGAAAGCTGACATGAAATATCTCTATCCTGTTTCACCCATATTCATGCTGGTATGATGGAAAGCCCCTAAATTCTCCCAAAAATGTTCTTGGGGATGTGCTATCTTCAGTTGCCCAACCCAAGGGAATGCTCATCCATCTCATGATCATCTAGTATATTTCCTGAAGACATATTTCCTGCACTGTCTATCTCAACACCTTATGACTCTGCTGGTATTCATTTTAGCCTATACATTATATGGTAATCAATGGAATGCTGTTCTATTTTTAGTATAATTATAACCCTGTAAAAAAAATAGGGCTCTGAAGGAAAATGGGACCTCAGATCAAGAGGGAGGTCTGGGGTTTGCTTAGTTGAAGGAAAGTCAGACTCTTCTAATGAAGCATGTTTCGGATTCAAAGCTCTACCTCAGTTTCTCCTTTTGGTTTTTGGGGGTAATTTTTCCTCCCATAAGACTCACAGAATCTTAAGCAAAACCCTGCTGGGTGAGGAATGCACACACTTGTTTGGTACTTTGAACATTCTTTAGTATTGCCCTTCTAATGGCAATTTTCCATTAATTGTTAAATTTTCCAAATGTACTAGCATATTGAGATCAACATTTTAACAACATCATTTTTCTTTTTTTAACAGCATCATCTTTTATGATTTTAAATACCTGTTGGAATTCTGTTACGTCCACTTAGCCTTATTGTTAGCAAAGCTTAAATTGACTTTATTCTCCAGGATGTATATATGGCTCTAGATCAGTAATCACACCATCATGGCTAACAGTGATGTTAAGAATTTTCTTGTATAATTCTTCCGTATATTCTTGTCATTTTCTTTTTCCTTTTTTTTTTTTTTTTTAATTTTTGCGGAGGCAATCGGGGTTAAGTGATTTGCCCAGGGTCACACAGCTAGGAAGTGTTAAGTGTCTGAGATCACATTTGAACTCAGGTCCTCCTGACTTCAGGGCTGGTGCTCTATCCACTGTGCCACCTAGCTGCCCTTATTCTTATAATTTTCTAATCTCTTCTACTTCTGTTAAGTCCCTATAATTTTTTTCTTTTATTATCCCTATTTTTTCATGAAATATTATTCATAGTTCTAATTTTTTTAAAGTGACTATCTTTCCCATTCTATTGTTTTCTTCTATTTCTTTGTATTGCTCATTTAAGAAAAACTTCTTATCTTTCCTTGCTATTCTCTGAAATTCTGCATTAGTTGGGTATATTTTTTCTTTTCTCTTTACAGGTATTTTGCTTTCTTTCTCTTTTTCAAGTTTGAGTGTTTTTTGCTACTACCACCTGTCCATAGTTCTTCAGGAACTATCTCTCCCAGATCTAATCCCTTAAATCTATCAATCATTTCCACTTCATATTGATAAGGGGTGTTGTTTTAGTTATACCCATACAGTCTAGTGGTTTTTCCCTACATCATTTAAGTCTGAATTTTACAATAAGAAGCTCATGATCTGAGCCACAGTAAGTTCCAGATTGTGTCTTAGTGGACTATAATAGAACTTCTCCACCTTTGGTTGCAAAATATTTAATCAATCTGATTTCAGTATTGACCATTGATCATATTTGTGTGTAGAGTTGCTTTTGGATTGTTGAAAAAGGAGTGTTTGTTATAACCAGTGAGTTATCTTGACAAAACTCTATTAGTCTCCATCCTACTTCATTTTGTACTTCAAGGACAAAGTTGCCTGTTACTCCAATTATTTTTTGATTTCCTTCTTTAGTACTCTGAACCTTCATGATGAAAGTGACATTTTGGGGGAAGTGGGGAGGACTTGTTTTTAGAGAATGTTGTAAGTCTTCTTTTTTTTATATAAAGCTTTTTATTTACAAAACATATGAGTGACCTTTCAACATTGACCTTTGCAAAAACTTTTTTTTCCCAAGCTTCTCCCCTCCTTCCCCCCACCCCCCACCCCTAGATGACAGGTAATCTAATACATGCTAAATAGGATAAATTATATGACAAATACAATACATGTATACATATCTATACAGTTATCTTACTGCACAAGAAACATCAGATCTAGAAAGAGAAGAAGAAAAAAACACCCTAAGAAGGAAAACAAAATGCATGGAAATATTCACAGAAAGCATTAAAATGCTGTGTTGTGGTTCACTCTCAATTCCCGCAGGCCTCTCTCTGGATGTATATGACTATCTTCATCGCAGAACAACTAGTTTGAATCACATCATTGTTGAAGAGAACCATGTCCATCAAAATTGATCATCGTATAGTCTTGTTGCTGTGTATAATGTTCTCCTGGTTCTGATTTCACTCAGCATCAGTTCATGCAAGTCTCTCCAATCCTCTCTGAAATCCTCCTGTTGGTCGTTTCTTACAGAACAATAATAGAGAATGTTGTAAGTCTTCATAGCACTAATTAAATTTGGTTTCTTCAACATCAGTCATTGGAGCATAGACATTATTGTGATACTGAATGGTTTGCCTTGGGTTTGAACAGATATCATTCTGATACTATTGAGAGTATACCCCAGTACTGCTTTTCTTGCTCTTTTATTGGCTATTGAATCGACTACCTTTCTTCTAAGGGATTCTTGTCCATAGTAGTATATGCAACATTAAATTTACCCATTCATATCTGTTTGAATTCACTAACACCCAAGATATCAAATGTTTAATTTTTCCATTTGTGTTTCACCATATCCAGTTACTTTGGTTCACAGGACTAATACTTCAGATTCAGATAAAAGTATTGATAGTATATTCATGAAATGTGCAGATGACTCAAAGCTGAGAGGAATGTCTAATATTGGATAACAGAGTCAGGATGCAAAAATATCTCAGAAGATTAGGCAGACTAAAATGAGATAAAAATTCAATAATTCTTAATTGGTCTATGAAACCAAATTTTTATTTATTTTTATTTTTTTTAATTAAAACCTTTTATTTGCAAAACATATGTATGGGTAATTCTTCAACATTAACCCTTACAAAGCTTTCTGTTACAAATTTTTCCTTCCTACTCCCCACTCCTCCCCTAGATGGCAGGATATCCACTACATGTTAATTATGTTAAAATACTTGACAAGTCGAATATATGTATACATATTTCCACACTTATCATTGTTGTGCAAGAAAAATTGTATCTACAAGAAAGAAGAATCAGAAAAAGGAAACACAATGCAAGCAAACATCAATCGAGAGCATGGAAATATTATGTTGTGGTCCACATTTCACATCCCTCTCTCTGGGTGTATATGGCTTTCTTCAGTGAACAATTGGAAGTGGTTTGAAACATTTCATTGTTGAAGAGAGCCATGTCCATCAGAATTGATCATTATATAGTATTGTTGTTGCCGTGTATAATGATCTGGTTCTGCTCATTTCACTCAGCATCAGTTCATGCAAGTCTCTCCAGGCCTCTCTGAAATCATCCTGCTGGTCGTTTCTCACAGAACAATAATATTCCATAACATTCATATACCATAATTTGTTCAGCCACTCTCCAACTGATGGGCATCCATTCAGTTTCCAGTTTCTAGCCACTGCAAAAAGGGCTGCCACAAACATTCTTGCACATGTGGGGCCCTTTCCTTCCTTTATGATTTCTTTGGGATATAAGCCCAATAGAAATGCTATTGGGTCAAAGGGTATGCACAGTTTGATAACTTTTTGAGCATAGTTCCAAATTGCTCTCCAGCATGGTTGGATACGTTCACAGTTCCACCAACAATGCATTAGTGTCCCAGCCTTCCCACATCCCCTCCAACATTCTTCATTTTCCTGTCATTTTAGCCAATCTGACAGGTGTGTAATGGTACCTCAGAGTTGTCTTAATTTGCATGAAACCAAATTTTTTAAAAGATAATGTAAAGTTCTCTACTTATAGAGTAGGAGCTTCTGTAGGTTCTTGAGATTATTGCTGCTATTGAGAACATAATATCTTTGGCTCATCCATACCTACTACTTTGCCAGCCTACATGTTTGGATAATAGAAATACTGACCTGGGCATAAAGAAGGCTGTCAGAAATATTGTCCTCATCTGGAAATGCCCTAGAACTTCTTTCAGTTCCTGACTATAGTCAGGGAACAATATTTTATATCTTTTTTATTCCTATATCTTTATGATGTGAAACAGCAACTTTAATCAGTCCATTGTCACAACTTTAGCTTACCCATCCTGCTCCCATTGTCACACATACAAAGATAAGCCAACTTATAAGGCTGTCTTTTATTATGTCTAAGACAGAATCATTTCATTTTTCATCTTGCAACTACTCCTGTAGACACACAAGCAAGTTTGTTCTCTTGGCCCCTCCCCAACTCCTCCCTAATTCCTCCCTAACTTGCCCTTATACTCTCCCCCCCCTTCCCTCCCACTTTAAAAGTTCACATCACTCAAAACATCTGGCTTAATCATATATGACAACCTTGCTTAATAACCCACGAGATATTTTGTATTAATAAATAGCATCCTTTGTGACTTTGTGGCCATGATAAATGTCTGTGTGAGTTTTTGGCTCTCCCACATCGAACCTGGGTATTTCATTTATCTGATACTTCTTCATTTATACTTTTTTTATTTTAAATTAATATTTTTCATTTTTAACATTGTTTTCTTTTGAAATTTTGGGTTCCCAATTCTCTCTCTCCAAGTCTTTCCCCATCTACTGAGAAGGCAAACATTATGATATGAATTATATATGTGGAATCATGCAAACCATATTTCTATAATAGCCATATTTCCAAAGGAAGGAAGGAAGAAAGGAAAGGAAGGAAGAAAGAAAAGAAAAAATATTATTTTTAAATTTGTATTCAGTTATCATACCTAACACCACATACCAAGATAAGATCTAAATGGGTTCATGATCTAGATATAAAGAGTGATATTATAAGCAAATTAGAGGAACGTAGTATAGTTTACCTCTCAGGCCTGTGGAGATGGAATAAATTTATGTCCAAAGAAGATCTGGAACTCCTAATTGAACACCAGATGGATAATTTTGATTATATTAAGTTAAAAAGTTTCTGTACAAATAAAACTAATGCAGACAAGATTAGGAGGGAAGCATCAAATTGGGAAATCATCTTTACATTTAATGGTTCTGATAAAGGCCTCATTTCTAAAATATATAGAGAATTGTCTCATATATATAAGGATTCAAGCCACTCTTCAATAGATAAGTGGTCAAGGGATATGAACAGACAATTTTCAGATGATGAAATTAAAACCATCTCTAGTCATATGAAAAGTTGCTCCAAATCACTATTGATCAGAGAAATGCAAATTAAGACAACTCTGAGGTACCACTACACACCTGTCAGATTGGCTAAAATGACAGGAAAAGATAACAATGAATGTTGGAGGGGATGTGGGAAAACTGGGACACTAATACATTATTGGTGGAACTGTGAACTGATCCAACCATTCTGGAGAGCAATTTGGAGCTATGCTCAAAAAGCTATTAAACTGTGCATACCCTTTAACCCAGCAGTGTTTCTACTGGGCCTATATCCCAAAGAAATCTTAGAGGAGGGAAAGGGACCCACCTGTGCAAGAATGTTTGTGGCAGCTCTTTTTGTAGTGGCTAGAAACTGGAAACTGAATGGATGCCCATCAATTGGAGAGTGGCTGAACAAATTATGGTATATGAATGTTATGGAATATTATTGCTCTGTAAGAAATGACCAGCAGGATGATTTCAGAGAGGCCTGGAGAGACTTACATGAACTGATGCTGAGTGAAACGAGCAGAACCCGGAGATCATCATACACAGCAACAACAGTATTATATGATGATCAATTCTGATGGACATGGTTCTCTGCAACAAAGAATTGTCTCAAACCAGTTCCAATTGTTCACTGAAGAAAACCATATACACCCAGAGAGAGGGATATGAAATATGGACCACAACATAACATTTTCATGATCTCTATTGATATTTGCTTGCATTGTGTTGCCTTTCTCTGATTTTCTTTTTTTTCTCATAGATAGGATTTTTCTTGCATAACTTGTTAAGTATTTCAATATTATTAACATGTCATGGACTTCCTGCCATTTAGGGGAGGGGAGGGGACTGGGGGTAAAAGTTGTAATGGAAAGCTTTGTAAAGATCAATGCTGGGGAACTACCCATACATATGTTATACAAATAAAAAGCTTTAATAAAAAAATTGTATTCAGAATTCAGCAGTTCACTATCTGGAGATAAATAACATTTTTTTATCATGAGTCCTTTGTCTTGATTCACTATATTGACTAGAGTAGCCAAGTCTATATTTTGTAATTTTAAACTTCAGTTAATAAAGTAATTTAAATTAGACTTTATGTTTCATGAGTGTCCTATAGCCAAAAACAACAACAACAAAAACAACAACCCAAATCCAAACTTCTTGCACCTATTAATCTAACCAAATTCAGGCTTAATCTATAAAATCTTGGATTCAAAAAATTAACTTCATTAAGTATAAAATTAGAAAAGCATCAAAAGAGAGCAGTTCCCATGAAAAAAATCTAGTGTACAATATGAGTGTGAACAGTTTGATATTGTTGAGGTTAGGAAGGGGATCCCAAAAAGATTGGGGTCACAGACCATGTGAGATGTCTCAAAAGAATTTGCAGGGTTAAACACATTTCCTGGTCAAGGGGCAAAGTTTATTGTAATTGTAATGCCAATTGAAGTGTGCTAAATTCCAGAAGAGATTAGCAAAGAAACAGGAGCAAGGAGACACATTTATCCAGCTTTCTATCATTGACATGCTAATTCTATGGTCTAGAGGTAGGAGGACTGAGGAGTGGTTGTCTCTGAAATTTTGTTCTCATTGACCACAGATTATTACTATTGTCTCAGGAGTTTGGTCCATGGGACTGTCCTGAGGCCAGAAGCTATGTGACAGTCAGCAATGAATTGAGGAGTGGTCTATTCAAAATCAGACAGATTGTTGTTCTTAGACTGGGAGTGTGGGAAGGCCCTGAGACAGACTCTAAAGCCAGAATATTTAGGATTACTGACTAATTGTTAGAACAGAAGCCCCCTAAAATCAGGGGACCTCAAAATCATTGCTAGAAGCTATAGTACATCAATATGGCAGCCAAAAAATTCTCATAAATTGTACTGAGAGTCACACTGTCTAGAGTGAAGGAGATCACAGCAGCATTGCATTATAACTTGATTAGAACACGACTGGAAGTACCATGCTCTTTTTGGGCTGCCACATTTCAGGAAGGACACTGGAAAAGCTGGGTGTATTGTAGAGGATTCTTACTCAAATATGGATGGACTGGATAGTCTCTGAGATCTCCTTCATGTGAGTATTTTTGAGCTTATGAGTTTATAATTGTCCTAGGCTAACCAGAACCTATTGTAATAATCATTCTTCTGCCTTATACTTACTAGAAAGGGTCTATGGATTTCTGCCATGAGTTCACATTAGGGTGTTTATTCATGGAGGTCCAGTTTCAGATTGGACAAAATGATGCAAGCTTTGACTGAGGCATGATAAGTTACTTAACAAATATGTCAAAAGTATCCAAACAAGTCAAGGAGATAAGATAATGGAAAATAATAGAAATTACTGACTGAGTAATTTATTGATCAGACTGACTTCCCAATCTAACTTGCTCCTGATTTGCCAGTCTTAGGAATGGAGGGTATCATATAAGTCAGACAAATAAGCTGATTTCCTGATTTCAGACTCAACTTGGAGTTGAGTCTTAGTATAGTAAGAAATGGGATGAAAATCTGAAATACTGTTCATCTTCAAAACATTTACCATTCTCTGTGTAGCATCCCCTTAGGGCTACTTTCTCCAACTCAAACATTAGCATATTAGATACTCAGAGAAAGATTGACCACCACTTCTTAAGGTTTTAGGAACAGTCCTAAGGGCTTAGAATTGATTTCTAACTCTACTTGACAAACCCCATCCAGAGAACCTTCCTACCCTTACTATTGATAATCAGTTTGTTAGATAGAATTAATTAGCTTTTAGAAAAGGGTATTTACTCATGTATGATAGTAAGAACAGTTGATGTGAAAACATTCCCTCTCCTCAAAAATGCTTGGGACCCATTTTCATCTTGCACAAACTAGGTCTCTGGGAGAACAGACTCAAGCTTAAAGTGCACATGTAGTAAAGGGGAATCTCATAGTTCCTAATTTTATATCTATGCCCTCTATACCAATTAAGGTACAGTTCTTTTCCTCTCCAATATAAATCAGTTTCTTACATATAACATATTCTTTAAAGGAATAATAGTGTTTATTTGATAGTTTTTTTCCCCAGAACTAGAGATGGAAAACCAGAGGTGATAGAGAGGAAATATTAAGTGTTCAGTAGCATGGCACAAAGAAGTCTAAGAAGCAGGGTTTGGGGTGGATTTGGTGCATCCTCACCATTCAGAAGTCCAAGGTCTCAGGGTAGGAGTAAGGGTCAAAGTGGAGGCTGGAGAACTAGAGAGTCCTAGAAGAATACAAGAAGACTGAGCCCTGTAGATTTCTTGATGAAGAAAGCTTAAGCTTCCTTAAGCCAAGTCTTGAAGATTGAGAGTTTCAACTGAACATAGGTAAGAAAGAACATTCTATCCATAGTGAATAGCTTTACAATGTCATGGAGTCAGAAGATGGTATGTAATGAACAAAAAATAGAAGCAGACCACTTTGGCTGGACATTGTGTGTGAGATGTATGACCCCTAATCATCTGAATCATTTACTCTGACCCCAGAGAATCTCACCAGCCTGGATTCAGTTATTCTCTAAGATCTCCTCCATGGAGCTCTGCTCTATTGTCAGCCAGCACTATCCAGGATCCTTTATTAATGTAAGGTATGTATTGATCATATAGTACATAGATATCTACATAGTATGTATGGACAAGTGTCTCAAGGGATATCTCTGTAATCTCCCTCTGGGAAAATGTTATTCTTTCTTTGAGGAGAAAAGACCTTAGCCTGGGGCTCTGTCCTTCTTTGAGAGATATGATTAAATATTTCTGGTCTTGGAGCATCATTTTTAGGTTTAAATATTACTTACTCTTTTGGTCACTATCTTTTAAAGGAGAAAAATAAAGCATATTTATACTCACTAGTCTGAACCTTTCCCACCAAATGCTAATTACCCATAAGACCATTGCACTTAGTAAATTCATTTATCCAAGCAAATTGTGAGCAGAAATCAGAGAAGTCTGTAGACTAGAATATACCAGAAAATATACAAGAATTAATAAACTCATTAAAGGGGAGTGAAATGAAGTCTTGGCTTAATCAAGAGAGAAGTGCTAATTATTAGCCAAAGAGAAATTCATTAAAGTTTTTAGGGAAGCAAGTTGGAAATTAAGAACATATTAAGAAGTCAACTTTGCATATACTGTGTGTATGTATATATGTGTGTGTTTACACATAAGCCTGTTTCTCTTTTTCTCTCTCCATTTGTCTCACATCAATCCCCAAGAAAATCTGAAACTTTTGTGTCCTTTCACAAAGCAGGCAATGAAGAATATTTCTCCTCTCCAGAAATACAGCATCAGCTCTATACACAGTCACAGGGCTATGTTCCCATGTCACAGTCACAAGGGTATGTTCTCATGTTCTTCACCAGTCCAAAATCATGTCCTACAGGCAGTTTGTAACTTAGGGTTTGCTCTCGCCAACCTAACTTGTTTGGGAGATAAGTTAACATTAGTTCATGTTCTAAAAACTCAGACCTGATTGAACTTCTACCCTCCCTGAAAGTTTTGCTTCCATCTCAAAGACCCCACATTTTACACTGACCAGAATAACTCCCCCTTCTATGACACTTTAAAGTGCTTTCCTTGTGAAAGCCCTTTGAAGTAGGTAATGCAAGAATTAACTTTCTTTGCAGATGAAGAGTAAAAAACTCTGAGAGATTAAGCTATTTTGCTCATAGTCACCTAGTTAGATCACACCAAATGTTGATGTTGAACTCGTCTTTCCTAACTCTATTAATCACAACTTTTTTTATAACTTTGAAGACAGTTTCCCTTCCCATCACTGTATCTATCATCCCTTCTTGATTCTATAAACCATCTAACAAATTCCCCTTGAAGACGGTAGCATGAGACAGTAGTATGAAGATTTAGCTTGGAATCATGGTTCTACTACTTCTTATCTTTGTGACTTAGGCAAGCCATTTAATTTCTCTGGACCCCAGTTTCTTTATCTACAAAATTAATGTGTGGGACTACATGACCCTAAAGGTCCCTTTTTATGATCTGCACACACTTTATAAAGTTCATTTCTTGACAGTTTTATCAGCCACTTAGTAAAACAATCAAACCATTCTGTTTAATTATTAACAGTACTACTCTTGATGATCTAGTAGGCAAAAGTCCAAAGTCTTTAATGGTTCCAAGAGAGGGCACCAGTGCAGCTCCTTGGGTCCCAATACAACACCAAAAAGTCCTACCTATGACATATCCTCCTTTATAGATCAAATCTTAGAATTCAGTCTCCTTCAATCCTTGTTAAATTTGAAGAATAAGTTGCTGTCTCCAAAAAGGTTTTATAAATTTACCAAAGGCTCATATATTGGCAGAAATCTCCCAGTACTTTGCCCTTGTTCCCTGGTTAACAGTTTCCTGTTAAAATAAACTTAGGGACTATTTAAAACAACTAGATAGTACAAGGTTGCAGTATTGCTGTGGTGTAGGAAATGAGAAGTTGGTGGATTTAAAAAAATATGGAAAGATTTGGACCTAAGAGGGGTGACATTATCCACCTTCAGAGAAACAAGCATAGTACAATCTTATATAGATATATATGAATGTATATATATATATATATGTGTGTGTGTATATGTGTCATTAAAATATCCATGTATGTGCATTATATATACATATGTATACATATATGTGTGTGTATAAATATATCCCACTTAATTAGACTGCTCAAGGAAGATGAGTGAGAGGAAAGGGGATAAAAAGAATAAAGTAAAAAAGTGCACAGCAGAGAAAAAAATCTATAAGGAAGCAAAGAAAATATGGGACAGTTCTGAATGCAATGTATAGTATTTATTATATACACTTTTTGAAATAAGAATTTATTATTTTATATTTTGAATCCTCTCTGCTATGTATGTTCTGCTATATACATGAAAATATTTTTCCTTTTTCTGTTTTTTTTCTTTATCTATTTTCTATTGAAGTTTTAAATAAACAAATACAAAAAAATAAGCATAAGGCTCTGTGAGTCTGGGTGCTTATTCCTACTTTCTCTTTCCTATATCATAAACTCTTCAAGTCCTTGCTCTGAGACCTCAGAGATATGTATGTGTATGTATGTATAAACATATACACACATGTGTATTCATATAAGTGTTGTATATATATGTATATACATATATATGTACACACACATATATATCTTTACATATGTGTGTGTGTGTGTATATATATATCATAAACAGGAGAAAGTAGGTTCTCAATTTATCCAAATAAACAAATTGATTCCTGCTCAGAAAAGAGCTCTCTTATCTATGTTGACAAGAAGTCTGTTCTTCAAAGTTTGCCTACTTCCCTCAGGTCTTTGCCTGCCTTTTAAACATTCACTATTTCCTTGAAGCCATACCACCACAATTTCTGTCCAAGCCCAAGTGCCCCATATTGCAGATCTAACCACTACATCCTTATGTGTCCCTGACTATATTTAGACATCAGAGAAGGAATCAGTACTAATGGAATTGTTTATAAATGAGTTGTGTAACTTAAAAGTTCCAGTTTTAAGACTTTCTGCCCTCTAGACCTGGGGAGGACTTTAGAAACCATCTTATTATTGTTCAGATGAGTAAAATGAGACCCCCTATGGGAAAGGGAATTAGCCAAAGTCACACAAAGGAAGAGATCAGCCTCTCCATGGATGGAAAACAGCACTGAAGAAGATTTACTGTACTGGGTTTTTTTTTCCTACTAAAAATAAAGCTATACAAAATTGCCTGTTTGTCAAAACTCCTGAAGCATTGGCTTGAAACCCCAAATAACCAAATGGACTATCTCAGGTAGTTAGGTAATAAGGATAGTATAACTGGTGGCCAAGCTTGTTTTCTCCATCTTAGTTTCTCACCTGTGCCTGGACAATTTCTTCCCTTGAATTTACATTTTAGAATGCTAGTATATTGAATGAGTGCTGTGATGATGGTGGTGGTGGAGATAACATTAGCTAAAATTTATACAGTGGTTTATATATGTTATTTCATTGACCTTCACAACAACTCTGTTTCATCATCATCTCTATCATCAACTCTAATTTACAGAACCAGGCTACATGACGTTAAATTAACTTATCCAGAATTACACATTCAGTAAGTAACTTTGGAGAAGGATTTTATTATCTTTCTTCTGAAATCTTCCCCATTTCTAAATATTCATATTTCTGTTGTGTTTGCAATGTTGATGTCATCCTGGAATTCTTATTTGAATTGATCCCACATATCCAATCTGTTGGCTAATCAATTTTGTTTGTTTCTACCTTCACAATATGTTTTTTATATATTCCCTATTCTCTACTTATTAACCACTGTATTTCAAATCCTCATTATCTCGCCTAAACTTACTCAGTATTTCTTATAATTGGTCTTCCGGTCTCAACTGGCACTCTTCTCTCTCCATTCCAATCTATCCTCCATTCAGCTGCCAAGGTGACTTTTCTAAAATGTGAGTCTAACCACATCACTCCTGTCCTCAATGAGCTCCCATAGCTCATTATTTCTCCAATCAAAGACAAATTTCTCTGCTAAGCATTTAAGGCTCTTCATAATCTGACCCCTTTCTACCTTTCCAATTTCTCTTTGAAAAATATGTTATAGATATATAGATACTTATATACAATTAGTAAGCTCCTATATTCTCTCCCTCCTACTGCAATAACTTTCAAGAACTCATGGTCAAGTCTACACCATAACGAGACATTGGAGGAAGATTTTATTAGAGGATCATTCCTTTAATCTCAGCATTTCATTAATTTCACTTGTTCATTTATGTAACAAACTATCCATAAGACAAGAATCTAGATTAACTCCCTCTACTTTACAGAAAAGAGCACAGACAGGACAAAAGCTTTGCCCAAAGCCACAGAGTATATATCATTGAGGAATGAAAAGATAATTCTCCAAGTCCTTGCTAGTGTATTCCATGCTGTTTTCCCTACCTTCCTAAGGGATTTTGGTTTTATATTTCTATTGTTTTCCATTTTTAATTTTTTTTCCAATTTGCAGCAAGTTCCTCTAAGAATATTTGTTGACCAGGCTTCCTGGGTTGCTTAGGCTTCCAGACCCATCTGAGTTCAGACATAAAGGCTGACTGACCCAGACTGATAGCCCTCAGAGGATTCTATGTAACTATACATGCTATAGCCAGAAGCTTAGAATGCTAGAGTGGAAAGGGCAGTAGTGAAGCATCTCATATAATTCCCACCAGAAATAGGAATCCTATCCTTTTCTTCAAGGATCTCCCTGACAAAGGGGTCATCCAGGTCTTGAAGTGGATAGCAAGTTAATCATTCAGCATCTATTAATTATTTAGTAAGTGTCAGGCACTATGCTAAGCAGTGGGAATACAAGGAAGAATACAAATCAGTCGATTTCAAAGAGCTCATAATCTAATGGTAGGAAGAAATCCTTGTGGCAGGTGTGAAATTATGAGATACATACCCTGGACCCATTGCTTAAATGATACATCTGAGAAGGACTCTCTGATGCCTACTTTCTACTCTCTCCTATCAGGTAGGCAGAGATGTGCTGATAAATGCTTAACAACCAGCTCTCTGAGAAAAATAATAATAAAGGACATGCTTTTGAAGTTAGTCTGCATTATCACTACTTTTTCCATTGCTTTCTTAAGTTTAAACAACTAAGAAAACAGAACGTCAAACCTGATTTGTAGCACTGGCCAATTTCCAAGGTATAAATGCTCAAACTAGAAATATTTTTAGAAGTTTAATCAATGTTTAATGTATTATATTATATATTGACATTTTTATAGAAATACACCATTTTCATGACTTCGGGATATTTATAAAATGCTCTGCAAAATATTAGATGTGACTGGAATCTGAATTCTTCCCCTCAATTAAAATGATCTACTTCTTTTTTTAAAAAAATTATGGAATAAAATAAGCATTTCTTAATTGACTCTCAAGTCGATTGTTAAATTTCCAGTGAAAAGAAATTCATAGTAGAAAATTTATAATTGCTTGAAAGCCAGTAGGAACTGTTTCCTATGTAGGAAATCTTGGATCATTATTTTAAGTACTCTTGTTTTTCTAGTTATGGGGAGGTAATGAAGAAGATGACCAAGAAACATTATAGGGAATCTCCCTTCAAGGTGAAATTTAACTCTTCAAAGAAGAGATTCTTGCAAAAGAACTGAGGAAGGATTGGTCTATTCTCTCAGCATCTTCCTCTAAATCCTATCAGAGGCATATCTTTGCCCTCTTCTTACTCAAAGGGTTGGAATTGGAAAGAATCATCAAGGCTTTTTAATCCAGTCTCCTCATTTTACAGATGAAATTGATGTGAGGTTAAATGATATCCAACACTCGACAAAAAATAAATGACAAAGGTGGAGTTCAAGCTCAGGTATTTCAGCTCTCAATCAAGGGCTCTTTCTACTATACACATTCCTTCATTTTCTCCTCTTTCTCCCACCACCCCCTTTCCATTGCTGTACTTATCCTCTTCTTCCTCCTAACCTTCTCTCTTCCCCCCCCTGTCTCTGTCTCTCTGTCTGTCTGTCTCTCTTCTCTCTGTGTGTCTCTATGTCTCTTTGTCTCTGTTTCTCTTTCTCTCTCTCTCTCCTCCCTCCCTCCTTCCATCCTTCCCCTCCCCTCTCTTCTTCCCCTTCTCCTTCTCCCTCTCTCTCTCCCTTTCCCTCCCTCTTGCTGTCTGTCTTTGTCTATGTCTCTTTCTGTCTCTGTCCCTGTTTGTCTCTCTGTTCCTGTCTCTGTCTTTCTCTGATTGCCTTTCTCTGTCTCTGCCTCTCTGCCTTTTTCTCTCTCTCTGTGTTTCTTTCTGTCTCTCTGTGTGTCTTTCTCTGTACCTCTGTCTCTCTCTGTCTCTCTCTGTGTCTCTCTGTGTCTTTCTGTGTCTTTCTGTGTCTTTCTCTCTCTCTCTCTCTCTCTCTCTCTCTCTCTCTCTCTCTCTCTCT
>JAJPUD010000129.1:541261-551716 GCA_023553655.1 Myrmecobius fasciatus
TCTCTCTCTCTCTCTCTCTCTCTCTCTCTCTCTCTCTCTCTCTCTCTCTCTCTCTCTGTTTTTCTCTTGTCTCTTTCTGTCTCCCTCTCCCTCTCTTTCTCCCTCCCTCCTTCTATCTTTCCCTCCCTCCTCCTCCTCCTCCTTCTTTTTCTTTTTCTCTCTCTCTCTCTCTCTCTCTCTCTCTCTCTCTCTCTCTCTCTCTCTCTCTCTCTCTCTCTCTCTCTCTCATGATTACTTCAATGTGATTTCCTTCCCTTCCTTTTTTTCCTCCTCCTCCTCTTCTTTTTTACACCCGGTTTCACTTTCCCCTATTGAACTCCACTTTCGCAACTCCATTCACAAAGACAAATAGCCAGCTAGAACAGAAGTGACTTTAATGAGAAGTCAAAAAGTGTGTTTCCATAAGACTACTAGGAACATCTAGTACTTCTGAATAAAGGTCAGCTTTTATGGGTCATGTTAAAGCCTTGGGCAGAGTTTTGGAGCTGAAAATTTTATGTGAAGCATGATCAAAGACTGAAACAGGAAAAAAGGAATATAGGCAAATCCACAAGTAGGAAAATATCCCAGCTGTGTAGAAAGCATATGGATTCTTGCCCAGGATGCTATGCCGTATATCTGTGAATAAGGGGGAGAAGTCCGTTGGACACTTGTGAAATTGCTGGCGAAATGGCCAAGTTGAAGATCGAAAGTAGTCTTGACCATAAACTTCTAGTATCTCAGGAGACGTATTTTCCAGGATGTCCTTTTCTTCCTTCATCCACCTTTCAGTTGTGCCTGCTATGTCTGTGACAACAGAAAGGAGAAAGATGTCAGGATTAGGGACAGGAACAGGGAATGAGTTGTCAGTTGAAAAAAAAATGACTAAGTAAATGTGTCAGTCCAGGTTTTTGCATGATTCTATTGGCAAAGCTAGCTAAACCTCCAAGAAAAGTGACATCCCTGTTGTGTTAACAACCTCTTTAAAATGCAGAGATGTAATTTGTTCATTAGATCATAGATTTAGAACTGGAAGAGACTTTAGAAGAAAATTAATCCAATCCCCTCATTTTGCAAATGAGGAAATTGAGACCCAGGCAGGTTAAGTCACTCCCTAAAGTCATGCAACTAATAAGTAGCAAAGTAGGGATTTGAAATTTCAAATCCAAATCTAGTTTTTTTTTCTTTTAAAAAATGTCTAATTCAATTTTATTTTCAGTTCCAAATTGTCTCTCTTCTACTTCCCCCCATCCATTGGAGAAAGCACCTATTTGAGACCCATTGAGAAAGCAAAAAACAAAAACAAACCAAAATTACAAGTATGTATAATCAACTGGAAAAAATTAGCTATCTCTGAACCTATGTTTGTATGTATGTATATGTGTGTATGCATCCATATATAAGGATCCCTGAAGACTGATTACTGACTTAGTTTTAGATGTGATATCATTGCATTTTTATTTATTTTATTAAATATCTCAGAATTACAAAGATAGGTATAGATACAGGATAAGCAGGAAATTATTATCAGAGTAGAGACACCAGAATTAAGAGTTTAGGAAGGTTTCCAAAAAAAAAAAGTGAGATTTTAGTTGGAACTTCAAAAAAAAAAAAGCCAATGGAGCCAGCAGGTGGAGTTGAGGAGATAGGTAGTCCAGGAATTGGGTACAAACAGAGATAATGCCCAAAGCTGAAAGATGGAGTGTCATGTTTGTGAAATGGGCCAACATCACTGGTTCAAAGAGTATGTAGTGGGAAGTAAGGTGTTAAAAGTGCTAGAGTATGAAAAGCTTTGAATGATAAAAAGAGCACTTTTGTATTTGATCCTAGAGGTCATAGGGAACCATTAGAGTTTGTTGAATGGAAGAAAGACATGGTTGGATGGGAACTATAGAAAAATTGCTTCAGGAATTAAATAAAGGGTGAATTAGAGTGGAGAGAGATTTGGGACAGATAGCACCACCACCAGGATGTTGCAATAGTCCAGAGATGAGGTGATGAGAGCCCATTCATCTCTTATTCAGCATTTCTGAAGATTATTAACAAAGTATTTGTATGCATTCTCTCTCTCTCTTCCCCCATTAGTTTGTAAGCTCCTTCTGGACAGGAAATAACCTTTGCCTCTTTTTTATCCTCAGGGCTTAGCCCAGTGTCTATATATAGTAGGTACTTAATTAATGTTTATTGATGGACAGATTTCTATCCTAAAACGTTGCTGAACTTGCTAATTGTTTTCATTAGTTTTTAATTGATTCTCTAGTCTTCCAAATAAATAATATAATCTACAAAGAGTAATAATTCTGTTTCTTCTTTGCTTATGCTTATGCCTTCAATTTCTCTTTTTGTATTATTACAGCTAGCATTTATAGCACTATATTGAAAAGTAATAGTGACAATTGACATCTTTGCTTTACTCTTGATCTTATTGAAAGGCTATTGCTTATCTCCCTTATAGCTGATGCTTGCTCTTTGTGTTAGATAGATACTATTTGTTATTTTAAGGAAATCTTCATTTATTCCTATGTTTTTAATGTTTTTAACAGGAACAGAGTTTCTTCTGCATCTACTGATATAATTAGATATAAGTGCTGTTTTTCTATTAATATGGTTTCTTATATTTATGCTCTTCCTAATATTGAACCAGACTTAAATTCTTGGTATAAAGCCCATCTGCTGATAGTGTATGATCTTTGTGATATATTGCTAAAGTCTTCTTGCTAACATTTTATTTAAATTTTGCATTAATATTTGTTATAGGTATTAGTTTATAGCCTTATTTCTGTTTTGATTTCCCCTAATTTAGATATCAAGACCATATTTGTGTCATATAGAGAATTTAGTATGACCTTTTATTTTTTCTGTTTTTTGAAACAGTTTATATAATAATGAAATTATTATTTAAATGTTTGGTATAATTTGTTATATATCTATTTGGTCCTGGGGATTTGTTTTTAGAAAGTTCATTTATGGTTTGTCCAAATTCTTTCTATTGTAATGCACTGGGAGGAACTGAGGTAATACTACATATTAGAGACTATTTAATATTTTATTGATAGTAATGGAGAGTTTAGAATCCAAAGCTATGGGTAGGACTAAATGGGACTCTTGTCTCAAAGCATCCAGACAATGGAGAGATTAGACTGGCAGGCATTAGCCAGCCATCTGGATCTCAATGTATCCAGTCCTTGAGAGTTTACTCCAATGATTCTTATAGGGCTTTGGTGCTCAGGGAAACAAAACCAGAGAGGCAGAGGAGGGGCGGCGGGGTTTGGAGTTCCAGGAAAGGATTGTCAATTCAGTTCTGACAGATTGGGGGTATGGAGGAAGGGTCATAAATTCTGATAAGTTTGGGGAAAAGCTAGGAGCCTCTGAGTCCAAAGCCAAAAGATAAGGGGTATGTCTAGGTATTTGAGATGGGCCATCTGGAGGTTTTATGACTCTTTGGAATGCCAGCAGCCATTACTCTGCAGCCCAGTTATCTCTGAATGGTCAGAAGGGGGGGGATTGCTACAGAGGCCAAACAATTAAGGGAAACTGAGACAAAACAATTGAGGGAAACTGAGACATGGAACTGTGATACAACACTATTTCCTCTTCTGTTAATCTGGGCAATATGTATTTTTGTAAATATTCATCTCTTTCATTTAGATTGTTAATTTTATTGTCAATATAGTTATATGAAATAGCTCCTAATCTGTTTTACTTCTTCATTAGTTGAGAATTCATCTTTTTCATTTTTGAAATTGTTATTTTGGCTTTCTTCATTTGTAAAATCACATTAGCTTATATATATATATATATATATATATATATATATATATATATATATATTAAACAAACAGTTTCATTCATTAATTCAATAATGTTTTTTAAAAATTTTTTGTTATTCTCCCTTTTGATGTTTAGGATTTCTATTTTGTGTTTAATTGAATGTTTTTAATTTGTTAGGGTTTTAGTTTTAATAATTGTAAGGCCAATTCATATGTATGCTCTTTTTATTTTTTTTTATTGATGAAAATGTTTAGGGATATAAAATTTCCCCTAATCTGCTTTGACTGTATTCTCCAAGCTTTGGCACACTATCTGGTTGTCATTATTTTTAATGAAATTAATGATTGCTTCTATTATTTGTTCTTTAATCTACCTAATTTTTAGAATGATATTGGCTTCCACTTAATTTTTAACCTGTTTCAAAGGCCCTTTGTTGAATATAATTTGTACTGTATTGTAACCAGCAAAAAATGTATTTTATATTTCTGCATGTTTCTGAAATTTTTATGCCCTGATACACAATCAGTTTTTGTGAAGGTGAGAAGTACAGCTCAAAAATAGGCATAGTCATTTCTGTTCCCATTAAATTTTCATTAGAGGTTAATCATATCTAATTTTTCTAAAATTCTTTGCAACTCCATTTTTTTGTTATTAAATTTATCTAGGTCTGATAGGGTAAATTAAAGTTTCCCATTCTTTTAAATTTACTACTTATTTTTTTTCTGTAACATTTAATTTTTCCTTTAAAAAGTTAGATATTATGTGATTTGTTGCCTATGTATTTAGTATTGATATTAATTCATTGTCACAGTTTCATTTTACTAAATATAGTTTTTTTTATCTTTTAAATAGATCTATTTTTGCTACCACCACTTTACTTGAGATCACAAATGCTATGTTTGTCTTCTTTTACTTTAGCTGAAGTATGATAGATACTGCTCCAACCAATTATTTTAACTCTATGTGTATATTTCTTTTTCCAGATTGTTTCTTATAAAGAGCATATTGTTGAATTCCAGTTTCTAATTCATTCAATTATCTTTTTTCCATTTTGTGGATGAATTCATTCCATAGATTGCTAACTGTGTATTTTCCTCCATCCTATTTTCTTTTACTTTTCCTTCTCCAGTTTCTCACCATTTTCTGAAGAGAATATTTTGTTTTGATTAATCCATCTTTTAATCTACCCTTTCTCTTATTTCTTCTCTTTCCCTATACCCATTTCTATCTTGTTTTACTGTTGAATGGGTTTTTTTTTAATTCAACTCTTTGTGTGTGTATATGTATTCTTTCCTTCTTTGATCACTTCAGTTGAAAATAAGGTTCAAGTCACTCACTCTTCCCTTCTACTCCCTTCAAATTGTTATATAGTGTATTTTCCCACTCTATTTATGTAAGATAATTTTTCTCATTCTTTCTCTTTCTTTTCCTCACTCTTTACTCTGGTATATTCCTCTTACCATTTTCTTTATTTTTTAAAATTATAAAAATTTAAACAGAATCACTCCCAATTCCCTTGTCAAATTAGAATCCCACTATGATTTTTCTTGATGATAGAGCTCAGAAGACCTATATGTATCATGTCTCTTCATATAAGAATGTAAACAGCCAAAACTTGTTTAATCCTTTTTTGCTTCTCTTAATTCCTGCATTTGTATATTAAATGTTTTACTCAATTCTGATATTTCATCATGAATGTTTAGATGTTCTCTATTTCATTAAAGCTGAATTTTCCCCAGGGGAAATTACCCACAGGTTTTCTGGATAAGTTATACTTGATTATGTATATAACTTTTTTCTTTTTAAAATATTATGTTCCACTGTGTGACCCTGGGCAAGTCACTTAACCCCATTTGTCTCAATAAAAAGCAAAAAAAAAAAATATTATGTTCCAAATTCTGATTCTTAATGTGGTGGCCAGGAAAATGATTCACTTTTTCTTGGATTATCTAATTAGAATTTAGTCTGGTGCATTTTCTAGATCTTTGTGGATAAGCAAAGCCAAACTTCTTCCTCTTATTTCATCATCTCAAATTTTACTTGTCCAGACATTTCATTTTTCTATCATACTGATTTTATCCATTGTATTGGTTCTGCCTGTTGTTTGTGTGTGTGCATGTATGTGTGAGTATGTAAGCACACAATACATATGTATATGTGTCATATGTTTATATATAGACACATATCTACACATAAATACAAATGTGTATATAGGTGTGTACATACACATCTCCTATACTACATCACCTCAGTTCAAAACTGATCTTAAAAAGAGGCAGCCAGGGGCAGCTAGGTTAGGTGGTGCAGTGGATGGAGCACCAGCCCTGAAGTCAGGAGGACCTGAGTTGAAATTTGATCTCAGATACTTAACATTACCTAGCTGTGTGACACTTAACCTCAATTGCCTCAGCAAAAAGCAAAAAAAAAAAAAAAAAAAAAAAAAAAAAGAGGCAGACACTTTCATGTGTCAAAGCTGCCCTAGATCATAATATTATGAAAATGAGATAATGAATTACAAATTCAGATTAATGAATTTAAATAAAGAAAAAAAGATGACCCAACAGATTTAGGAGTAGTGAGAAAGACAAAGGAAAAATTAATAGGGGACTTGAATTCTCCTTTTCCTGTTCTTCTTTCAGCTCTTTTCTGCCAGGTAGAACAACAGCCAGGTGTTACTCCTCTGCTTTCTGGGAAGGGGAATCAAGTCACTCTCAGAAACATCTGCCCAAATTTGTGCTGGGAACAAATCTCTGATTCTGTCAGGCTTAAAAACTGAGTTATAGGATCATAGATTTAACTGGAAGGGCATTTAAGGATCATCTAATCCAACCCTTTCATTTTACAAATTAATAACAGAGGCCTAAAGCAATGCATTGATTGCTCCAAAGTGACACAAATAGTTGGCCATCTGTGATTAAAACCCAAGTCCAGCACCTCAATGCATCCCTTTAACTCTTATTCAGTAAATTCCAATGACTCCCTATTATTTCTATGGTCAAAAGCAAACTTCTCTGTTACCGTAACAACAACAATAGCTAACCTTTATAGAGAGTTTTTAGATTTGAAGAGCACCTTACAAATAATATCTCATTTGACACTTTCTAAGTGTCCAGTCCTCTATCCATTGGACTTCATAACTACCTCAAGGCCATGTAAAGCCCTTCACACCTTAGCCAGCTTTCCAGTCTTATTAAACTCTACTTTCTTTAACATCATTTTTAATTCAATCAAACTGGTCTTTTTATTATCCTTCATTTGTTACATATCCTAATTCCAATCTTCATGTTTCTGCACTCAGCTCAAACACTACTTTTTACATGATACTCAAGCTGAGTTCTGAAGAAAATGAAGGATTCTAGGAGGTGGGGGATAGAGAAAGAGGGAGTGCCTTTTAGTCATAGAGGTTGGGCCAGTACAAAAGGAGAGAGAAAGAAAATAGAAACTCTTATATGAAAAACAATGAGAAATACAATTTGGCTAAAGCATTAAAGTACAAAAGGGGAAATAAGATGTAAAAATACTGAAAAGTTAGGTGTGGCCAGATTGTGAAGGACTTTACATGAAAACAGAGAAGTCTATATTTTATGCTAGACATAATAAGAAGCCAATGTAGTTTATTGAACATTGAAAGTTTGTGGTCAATCATTTTGGCAGCTGGGGCAGCTAGGTGGCGCAGTGGATAGAGCACCACCCCTGACGTCAGGAGGACCTGAGTTCAAATCTGATCTCAGACACTTAACATTCCCTTAGCTGTGTGACCCTGGGCAAGTCACTTAGCCTCAATTGTCTCAGAAAAAAAAAATCACTTTGGCAGCTAAGTGAAGGATGGATTAGAGAAGGGAGAGTTAAGGCAGTGAAGTCAATTACTACATTATAGTAATAATGATTCTAGCATGAAGATAGCCTGAACTAGTGGTGGCTGGATGAAAAGAGAGAAGGGAACAAATGTGAGAAGTATGGTGGAGATGGAAACAAGATTTAGCAACTGAATAGATATGATGTGAGGGAGAGAGAAGCTGGGAAAGATTCTGAGGTTACTAAATTGGAAGATTTTAATGGGGACAGTAATAGGATGTTTGGGAAAAGTTTGAAAGAGGTGGAAAAGATATAATTAGTTTTTAATATGTTGTTTGAAGTAACTATGGGACATCCAATTTAGAATGTCCAAGGGGCAATTGTTGAAATGAGACTGGAATTCAGGAGAGACTATAACTGCATGCATCTAGATATATAGATGCAGGAGCCATTGTCACAAGATTGATGATTAAACCTATGGGATCTGATCAGTTCATCAAGTGAGAGAATATAAGGAGGTAAGTGGAGGGGCCTGAGGATACAGTCTTAGAGTATACACACAGCGGCAGGATATGGAGGTAAATTCAGGGCAGAAAAAGAACATATTCTCCATGTTGTTGATTTGGTGTTGGGATATTTTGGTGGTGGTATTTTTTAATGGCTTTAATAAATGTGAGTGTTGGTAACTGGTAAAATCTCAAATCAAAATGAAGGAAATAATTGGCCTAGATGTCTTAGACTAGTCAAAATTGTATCTTGTGTTCCCATTCCACAGATCACTCAGTGCCAAAAGACAATATAGTTCAATGGAAATATAGTTGGCAGGAAAATAACCTATCTCAGCTACTAAGTAGCTGTGTAGCAACATTAAGTCCCTTTTGCTCTCTGAGCTTCATTTGTACATCCTATAAAATGAGGCAATTGTATCAGAGGACCTCTTCTATGCTCAACTATACTAGGATGCTGATATTCATAGAGACTTTGATATCATTGATTATAGGGAACTCTTCAATGAGGAAAATGCCTTTATCAATATACATTGTTACCCTTCTTACAACCTACTATCTCATAGAGTTAATTGGAGCAATGAGAGTTTTAATGACTTGCTTAGGGTTAGAGGCAAGACTTGAACCCATGTGTTCTTGACTCTGAGGCCAGTTCTCTATTAATTAAATAATCCTTTCTCAGAATTTGTCAAAAACTCACTTGTTCTGAAACCTGAAGGATGAATTAATGCCACTTTGATGCCCCATTTTTTAAGTTCCAGTCTCATGACTCCAGAAAACATGGTCAAAGCTGCCTTGGATGAACTATATGCAGATAATAGTGGCATGGGAGCGGCTCCTGTAAGGAAACAAAAGAAACAGATCATAGGATTTGGGATGGAGTAAGGATCACAGAGATTATCTAATTCAATAATTATCTAATAATCATCATTTAATCTAACCCCCTTTTTATAGATGAAGAAATTAAAGCTCAGAATAGTAATATGACTTACTTAACTTCACACACAAGTAATAAGTCACAAATCTAGGATTTGAATCTAAATCTATTTTCCATATTCAGCACTTTTTTCTCCTTCACTATTTTGTGGAAGTTAAGAAATGGAAGTAAAATAGGTTGATAAGTGTTTAACAACCAGTGACCCAAAGATGAAGGAAACTTGTATTCATGACACAGTTTTAAAAAGATAATTATACTTTCTTTTAACCTTCATTTAAAAAAATTTTAAGCTCCCAATTCTCTTCCACTCTAATCCCTCCTGCAACTAATGAGAAGATAAACAATATGATTTCAACTGTACACGTTAAGTCATGCAAAACATATTTCCATATTAGCCAGGCTACAAAAAAAATTAAGCAAAAAAAGTTTCAATGCACTCAGAATTCTTTCTCAGAAGGTAGATAGCATTTTTTCATCATGTATGCTTTAGAATTGTCTTGGATTACTGTAATGATAAGAGTATCCAAGTATTTCTCAATTGCCCATCATTATACTATACTGCTTTCCTGTTTCTGCTATTTTACTTTGGCATCAGTTCACAGGTTTTTTTGAAACCATCTACCTTATCATTTCTTATAGAACAATAGTATTCCATCACAATCATATACTACAACTTGTTCAGTCATTCCCCAATTGAGAGGTGCCTCCTCAGTTTCCAATTTTTTGCTACCATTAAAAGAGCCTCTAGAAATATTTTTGTACATATAGGTCCTTTTCTTTTTCTTTTAATTTCTTTGAGATACAGATCTAGTAGTAATATTATTGAGTCAAAGGATATGCACAACTTTATAGCTCTTTCAGTATAGTTCCAAATTTTTCTTTAGAATGATTGGACCAGTTCATAATTTCACCAACAATGCATTAGTTTACCTATTTTTTCATATTCCTTCCAGCATTTGTCATTTCCTTTTTCTGTTATATTAGCTAATCTGAAAATTATATTAGGAAATAGTTCAGAGTTTTCTTAATTTTCATTTCTCTAATCAATGATTTGGAGCATTCTTATGTGACGATTGATAGCTTTAATTTTTTTTCTGAAAACTTCATATTCATATCCTTTGACTATTTATAGATTGAAGAATTGCTTTTATTTTTATAAATTTGGCTCCATTTGAGAAAGGAAGCTTATATCACAGAAACTGATTTTTTCCCTTAGTTTTCATCTATGTTGGTTTTGTTTTGCAAAACCTTTCTAACTTCATGCAATAAAAATTATCCATTTAGGTCAAAGGATATGAACAGACAATTTTCAGAGGATGAAATTAAAACTATTTATAGTCATATGAAAAGGTGCTCCAAATCACTATTGATCAGAGAAATGCAAATCAAGACAACCCTGAGATACCACTTCACACCTGTCAGATTGGCTAAAATGACAGGAAAAGTTAATGATGAATGTTGGAGGGG
>JAJPUD010000129.1:561716-589248 GCA_023553655.1 Myrmecobius fasciatus
ATAAAAAGGTAAAAAGGAAAGGACTCTTGAGAACTTTATTTCTACTATGGGGATACTTAAAGTTTGGGGGTATAATTAACTAGATATTACTTTGATAATATGAAAAAGAAAACTTGAGGGGGAAAGGTTGTCATACTGGGGAAAAGAGGGAAAAAGTGGTAAAATAAGATCTAAAAAAAGGAGGTAAAAACAAGGTAAAATCTCTTGAAGAGACAAAGAAAACCTAATATAATTGAGAGAAAGAAGGGAGGGAGATGAGAATTTTGTAAATCTTATTCTCATCAGGTTGGGTTCTAAAAGTGTATATCAGACAATTGATTTCACATAGAAACTTGTCTGTTGCTAGAGGGAAGTGAAAGGGAAAGGAGGAAAAGAAAGGGATAAACTATTAGAAGGGAAAATAGAAGAATCAGGGGAAAGGAGTAAACAAGGGGGGAGGGAATCTAAAGGGTGATGGATTGTTTGGGGGAGGGGGTCATCAAAAGCAAAGTACTGAGGAGGGGGGAAAGGAGAAAGGGGAAAGGAAAGGGAAAAACATAACTTGGGTAAATAAAATGGCAGGAAATATAGAATTAGTTATTTTAACTGTGAATGTAAAAGGGATGAACTCTCCCATAAAGCAGGAGCGAATAGCAGACTGGATTAAAAACCAGAATCCAACAATACGCTGTTTACAAGAAACACATCTAAAGCATAGAGACACATACAGGGTAAAGGTAAAAGGCTGGAGCAGAACCTATTATGCTTCAGGTGAACAAAAAAAAAGCAGGGGTAGCAATTCTTATCTCAGATCAAGTAAAAGCAAAGATAGATCTAATCAAAAGAGATAAGGAAGGAAACTATATTTTATTAAAGGGTACCATAGATAATGTAGCAATATCAATACTAAATATATATGCACCAAGTACAATAGCATCCAAATTCCTAAGGGAGAAATTAAGAGAGATGCAAGAAGAAATAGATAGCCAAACTATACTAATGGGACATCTCAACCTTGCTCTCTCAGAATTAGATAAATCAAACCACAAAATAAACAAGAAAGAAACTAGGGAGATAAACCAATTGTTAGAAAAGTTAGGTATGATAGATCTATGGAGAAAGTTGAATGGAGACAGTAGGGAGTTTACTTTTTTCTCAGCAATCCATGGAACCTATACAAAAATTGACCATGTGTTAAGGCATAAAAACCTCAAAATCAAATGCAGAAAGGCAGAAATAGTAAATGCATCTTTTTCAGATCATGATGCAATAAAAATCACATGCAATATAAGGCCAGGAGAAAATAAACCAAAAGTTAATTGGAAATTAAATAATCTAATCCTGAAGAATGAATGGGTGAAAGAGCAAATCATAGACACCATCAATAATTTCATCCAGGAGAATGACAATAAGGAGACAACATACCAAAATTTGTGGGATACGGCCAAAGCGATTATAAGGGGCAATTTTATATCTCTAGATGCTTACTTGCATAAAATAGAGAAAGAAAAGGAATTATTTTTTCTGTGACATTTTGTATCTTTTTCTGTTTTGCCAATTCTACTTTAAAAGGAGTTATTTTCATCAATGAATTTTGTACCTCTTTTACCAAGGAGCTCTTCTCTTCAGTAAGGTTTTGTGCCTCCCTTACCATCTGGTTAATTATGTTTTTGAGACATTATTTTCTTCAATGTTTTTTGTGCTTCTTTTACTGGACTATTATTATTACATTTTATTGTATCACTCTCATTTCTTTTCCTAATTTTTCCTCTATTCTCTTAATTTTTCAAATTACTTTGTTGCTCTTTCTTTGGTGTTTATCGGAATTCTTTTTGGCCCTATGTCCATTTTACATTTTTCTTTGAGGCTTATTTGGTAGTCCCCCCTTCCAGGTCATTGTCTCCTTCTGAGTTTGTTTCTTGATCTCCCTGTCACCATAATAGAATTTTATGGTCAGGTTCTTTTTGGTTTATTCATTTTTCTTGCTTTTTTCTTCTTTGAACCTTATGTTAAAGTTGGATTCTGTTTCCTTGGGAGTTAGGTGGGAGAGGGCACTGCCATAAACTTCAAATTTTTTGGTATTGTTTTCACAGCTACTCTAAGGATTTATACATTTTTAGTGTTTCTAATGTGGTACGATATAAGGAAAGGTGTTTCCTGATCTGAGCTGCACTCTTACTTAAGAAGGGCCACTGTTCCCTCATGACTGTGAATGCTATTTTCCTTCTCTACTGCTCCTTTTCAACTATAAGCATTATTGGTACACAGGACCCCTTCTCCCCTGTGGAAGTACTCCTCCCTGCCCTGGAACTGCTAGAAGTGGCAATGAAATTGCTAAAAAGTGCCCGCTCCTGTGCCCAGCAGTAGTATGAGATCTCCAAACCAGATGTCCAATCCCTATATCATCTCTAGGTCAGGAGTTCCCAAAGCTGCTGCTGCTGCTATACTCTGGGCCAAATCCAACTCTAGTGCCAACTTTCTAGGTTATCCTGGGCTGAAGAATGTCTCACCTCAATCTTTTGTTGATTCTGTCTCTCTAAAATTGATTTGATGCATTATTTTAAAGTTGTTTGGAAGGAATATTGAGAAATCTGGGATGAGTGCTTCCTCTACTCTGCCATCTTGGCTCTGCCTCCAAGATGTAGATTAAATTTAAAACTGTGCCATTTGAAACATCATTAACATTTTCTCCACCACTTAAGCTTAGACAACTAACCAAAAAATAAATCAAACCCTGATTTGTAGCATCTGCCAATTTCCAAAGTGTAAATGCTTTCACTAGAAATTTTACAAACAATTTGTATGAACCAGCTCTAGCACAGCATTGGATGGAAGTGAGATCATAGCTGTTCATTGTAGTCCAACCCACTTATTTTACAGATGAGAAAACTGAAACCTAGGGAGTTTGGATAATTTACCCACAGCCTCACAGGAAACAAGAAAAAGAGGTAAGATTGAAACCCCTGGCCTCTGACTTCAAACAGTCTAGTACTCTCTACTTTACCACACTGACTCCCAATAACTTAATCCCTTCATTTTATGAGTGGGGAAACTATTCCTACAACTTTGAATCAATAATTTAACTTCTTAATGACTATTGGAAGTCATTGGCACATGTACTTTGAGGTCACATTCTGAGAGACCTGTCAGCTAAGAATGCATGAATTTTCTCTTAGTTCTATTAAGGATTTTCTTAAGCTTTTTGGTCAATACATTACTTCACTGTCATGCTTTCCACAGTTATGGGGTAGAAGTAAGGAGGAGTCATTACAAAAGGTTGATAAAAAAAATTCTGAAAAAAAATTTTTAAAGGCTAAACTCTAACTGGAAACAAATTGGCACAATACTTAGCATGTTGGACTTGTAGTCAAAATGACTTCCAATCTATTTCTGATACTTACTAGTTATGTGATTAGTGACTGAATTTTTCTCTGAGTCTCATTTTTGTCATCTATAAAATGGGAATAATATTTTTAGTGCAGAGTTGCTGTGTGTTAAATGCTTCGTAAACTTTAAATAACTATTTATGTGTCAGCTATTTACAGGCAGTTTGCTGGCCTGGGAATAAAGATCTGGGTACAAGTCTTTTGACACTTTGGCCAACAATAAGTCCCAGGCCAACTTCCATTTGGCCATTTTTTTTAGCCTTAACTATCTCTGGGTGAAAGTAAATAGGAATTGTTTCTATTTTGGCCATAAACCCTGAGGGTCTTTCCCTCACAGATTAGATTTTTTTTCACTATGTAAAAGAGGCCATTTTTTTCTATCTTTCTTACCTATCCTCAGTCACTGACTATATATTACCTCTGTCAAACCTATCCTAAACTCAACCTGTTGTTGAAACCTTAGCTTAAAAAGGTCAAGATCTCTTACTGCTTCCAGGGCCATCTCCTTTCCTCCTGATCTATATGGTGCCACTGGATCCAGATGGTTCTGGAGGGGAAAGTGAGCAGGTATCTGCACAGCCCTCCCTTACTTCAGTTGCATGTCATAGTATCACCTTCCTGATGTCATGGTCCTCTTGAAGAATAAAGACAGATAACAGCTTTGTGATCAATAGTAAAATTCATGTAGTAGTAAGTCATGTAGTAGTAAGTCATGTAACCTCTTTAAGTTTCATTTTTCTTCATCTATAAATTGGAAATGATAACAGTGTCAATTACACAGGAATGCTGTGAAGATTAAATAAGGCCATGGATGAAAAGAGCTTTAGAAAACTTAAAATGCCACATAAAGTTATATTTATTAGCTAAATAGTTTATAAAAAATAGACTGGCAAATGTTTTATTTTTTAATTGAATTATGAGATGATAATCATATAACTAAAGAAGCCTAAAGTTGAAAAAAATTCAAAGGTCATATAATTCAACCCTTACATGAGCTATACATAGAGCTTGTCCACTAGCCTCCACTTGAACCAAGTCACATATAGGAAGTCTAGTCCCATTGAACAATTCTAATTCCTAAGCAGTTCTTCCTTATATTAGTCCAAACCTGTATCCATGTAACTTTTACCCTTTAAAACTACTTCTTCTGGAACCAAATAGAACAAATCAAATACCTCTTTTACCTTAAAACCCCTTCAAATGCTTAGACAGCTGTCATTTCCCAGTCCACCCCAACCTTCCACTCCAATCTTCCTATTTCCTAGGATAAATTACCCCAATTATTTCAACCAATTTTTTTATGATAAGATCCCCTCATTCTCTGAGTTGCTCTCCTCTGAATGTTCTTTAGATAAACAAAGTCTTTCCTAAAATGTGGCACCCTGAACAATGTTACAGAGATTATCTAAACAAGGCTTGGTATCTCCCTTACTCTTGATATTATGCCTATATTAATGTAGGTTAAGATGGCCTTGGATTTTTGGTTGACCACATCAAAGTTCTAAGTCTGCAGTAAACTAAAATTCCATGGTCTTTTCCCTCACAACTGCTTTTTAACTATGTTTCTTCCATCTTGTGCTTAGGGAGTTCATTTTTTTAAACTGAAGGTTAAAACATCAGTTTTATTGAATTTTTTCCATAACATTGAACCTCAGATGTCAATGCCAGAGTTAACTACAAATATTGTAGCAAAGTAATTAAACAATTATCTGGAGAAAAAATCCATGGATTTATCTTGAGAGTTTGTTTGGGGATATATTATTCTTGATAGTTGGTACAAATTAGTGTATTTATCATGCTAATAAATTTGGAAAAGACTTTTAGAATTTCTTAAAGTTCCAAAACCCATGATATAATCAATCCCTTTTGTCTGCTATTTATGGAGGACAATTATTCCAAATGGGCTAATTCATAGATCCTACTTCTTCTTAGGGTCAGACAAAAAAAGCAAAATAATCAGTTAATATCGATCCTAAGCTCTGAAAGTGTAAAGGAGGGATCAGCTGTCAAGGACAACCAAATTTGTTGATAACCAACAAAGGTTTCTCCCCAGATGAATAAAACTCTTGTTTCCTAATATAACTAAACTAGTAGGATGTAAGGAACCAACTCTAACTCATTTTCTACACAAATGTTAAATTCTTAAATCAAATAGTTGACCACGTTATTTGAATACTCAAGCAGTTTCAGTGGCTTTCTATTATCTCTAGAATAAGTTATCAACTTCTCTGGCATTTAAAATTCTTCTCAGTCTAGCTTCAACTTAACTTTTCAGACTGATTACACTGTGCTTCTCTACATGCACTTGATGTTGAAACCAAAATAATCAACTTAGTGTTTTCCAAAGACAACATTCCAGTTTCTACCTCTGTGCTTTTTCACAAATTTTCCTGAAATGCACATGCACACACACACACACACACACACACACACACACACACATACACACACACACTCATACATCAGTAGAATATACATTCATTGGTAGTGAGAATGTTTCATTTTTATATTCCCAGTACCTGGCATAGTGCCTGGCACATATATATTCAATAAATGTTGCCACATAAAAGGTGTAGCCCACAATAATTATCACATGAGAATAAAAAGTTGAGTTTTTAACTAGACATAATTCAGACAAGAATGTTTTGTGAAAGTATCAGGGGCTATGAAAGACACTGATTGAATTACTACTTTGAAGATTATAGATAAAAAGATGTACCTAGGAGTTGAGGGCATGGCAGGCTAAGGTCCTTGAATAATCAAAACAATTATAAAATAGAGCAAATCCAGCTTCTCTTGAATAAGGGGGAAATCACTTATTTATTTAACATTTGACATTCTACTTGCTATGTTTAAGATCTTGTACTGAGAATGTTTTGAAAGAGGAACAAAAAGAAGTCCCTGTCCCCAAGGACTTAAAGAGTCTAATAAGGGCAATAAGGCACATAAATACAAAATTTTAATACAAATAGAATAAGGGAGGAACAAAAAATACAATATCTTAGTCAGATAGGAAAGGTTCTCTTGAATGACCCAGTGAAATTATGCCATGAAAGAGGAAAATGAGCTGCTATTGTTGTCTAATACTCTTTAGCACCTTAATGAAGTAATCTAATTGTATTTGTTAAACAAAGCCATAATGATGGGGTGACTGAGGCTTTGCCCCAAGATGCTAAATTGAAAAGCTGATGACAAAATTTTCAGTCCTTTGTCCCACCTAATACACTCCTCCAGTGGCAGCCTCCCCAATCTAGCTTCCAGCTTGCGTCATCAGATTCTCTGTTTCCCTCCCTTGGGACAATGGTGGTTCCCTTTAGTTCCCCCAATAAGGGTACCTTTTCTGCCACCAGACCAAAAGTGCAAATATTCCTTGTTATAGTTTGTCTTACCTTTGGAGTGTGGATTAATAGGAAAGTTGGACACTATCTTGGAGAAGAATTTAAGTTAAATCTTAAGAAATTAGGAGGTTGATTAGGGAGTGACCATTTAAGTGTGGATTGGATAGGTAACTCTAGGAACTTAATGACTGATCAATGACCAAGTCCTTCCTAGGACTGAAGGTAAGAAGCCTGCCTACCCCATACCAAGGGAATCATGGACATGTCTGGATCCAACTTCCCTATATATTTACTTTTGGCTGCCCTTGGTGGCTTCTTTTCTCCTTCAAGTCTGAAAGAAGGCTAAATATAAACAAAAGCTTCCTAATAATCAGATCTATCTACAAGTAAAGTGCACCAATACCTTAATAGTGAGTTGCTCATATCCAGAGGTCTCCAAATGAAAACTGGATAAACACTTGTTGGGGATGACTGTTCAGGTGGAAATTAAACTGGATATCCTCCAAGATCCCCTTCATCTGTGAACTTCTATGATTCTACAATTTTGAGTTTTTACAACAATGATTGCATAATCATGAGATTCTCGGTTATCCTGAAATTCTGATTCTGAGATTATGTTTGTGGCTGCCTTGATGTTTGTCATTACCTGGTTTCATGGAGACCCCCATGTTAAGAAGTAGTAGAGTAAAAGGTGAACAGTGTTGTTGCCCACCCCCAAAGCTTGACCTTTGCTATAGCCACTGCCCCCCAAATATCTGTTACTCACTTTTCCTATACTCCCATACTATAGGGTTTTTTCCTATGTTTAGTCCTAGCTCTAATCACCCCCACTTGACTGGCAAACCTATTTCCCATTCCTCCAATCTATTCAGGCAACCCTTTGTGTTTCCTGAATAAATATGAGCAATACACACTGCTCTTTTGGGGGGGGGCCTCGACATGGTAATTAATGTTATAGCCTAAGATATTTTGGTGTTCAGTCATATCTAATTTTTCATAAACTCATTTGGGGTTTTCTTGACAAAGATACTGAAATAGTTTATTTCCTTCTCTAGCTCATTTTACAGATGAGGAAACTGAGGCAAACAGGGTTAAGTGACTTGCCCAGAGTCACACAACTAATATGTGTCTGGGGACAGGTTTAAGTTCAGATCTTCCTGACTCCAGATTTGGCACTCTAACCACTGTACCACCTCGCTGCTTCTTAAGTCCATTAGGCAAGTGTTTACTAAAAACTATACCATGTATTAGGCACTCTATTCGATGCTAGGGATAAAAATACAAAATGTAATATAAGCACTCAAGGAGCACATGTTTTACAGGGGGAGAAATATAAAGAGATCATAAATAAGTAAATATAGAGTATAAGTCAAAATCACAAAGTGATTGGGGGAGAAGGCATTAATAACTGGGAAATTAGGAAAGGTTCCTTTTGAAGGAGGCAGCACATGAGCCGAGTGAGAGGTGTAAGAAGCACATGAGGAATAAGGGCTTTTCAACCATGGGGGACACAGTCAATGCAAAGGCCTAGCAATGGGAGATTGCATGTTGTGAATGGAGAACAGCATTCAAGACAACTTGGATACAATAAAATGTATGAGGAGAAATGTAATTCTTTCCAAGATAAGCTTTTTCAAAGCAATTCTAAAGAACCATAATGATGCTTTTTCACCTCCCAAAAGAGAACTGATGAGTTCTGAGTGCAAATTAAGTGTATTTAAATGTTTTGCATGACTTTACATGTATAATTAAAATTATAATGATTGTTTTCTCAAGGGATGGGAGAGGGACAAGAAGGAGGAAGAGTATTTGGAATGCTTTTTTTTTTTAAATGAATGTTTAAAATGTTTACAGATAATTGGAAAATATTTGATTAAATAAAAATATATTATAAAAAAGAGATAAAAAGATAAAGCTTTTGGGACCTTCTTTAACTGAAGACAATATTCCAAATATGATCTTATTAGAATTATACTTCTGGGTTGTTTTGGGCAACAAATTTGGACACACTGAAGCCACACTGGTTTTGGGGTAGATGACTGTCTTCCAGGTGAAGGATCAAACTGTTCCTTTGGCAGGAATTTTGCTGGCAATAATTAAGAGAGAGGACCCCATTCCTACTTTGATTGCCACAGGACAACTGATTGATGAGGAATAAAATAGCAAGGAGCAACTGAACTTCTCTTCTCCTTTGACCCAGCTCAGGGATTAAGGAATTCTGAGCCATCTGGATCCAGTTCCATTACCTTCCAATACCATTTGAGTAGACTCTTATTTTGAAGATTTCAAAAGTAATGTCATTTTTAAAAATGATGTCATAAAAGAAACAAACTCCCCCATACACAAGCCTGTTTTCCCATTACTTCGATCTACTCAGACAGCCCTGGAATAAGCAGAAACAATACCCTCTCTTTATAGGGATGTAAAGTAGGTTCTAAATGGTAATTAATTAAGATACACTCTAGTTAAGCCCAACTCATATCATGACTCTCTGGGCAGCTTGGTATTTGACTTAAGGTCAGAAAAAACTTAAGTTCAAATTTTGACTAACACTAACTCTGTGGACATGAACAAATCACTTTACTTCTGAGACTTAGTTTCCTCTTCTATATAGAGGAGATGTTACTTGTACAATCTATCTCAGTAAACAGTTGCTATGAGGAAAGCATTTATTCAATTTCAAGCCCTGTTAAAATATATCAATATTAGCTCCATTAGGGCAAGGGCTAAATCTTATTCTTCTTACCTACTACTATAGAACTTCGCAAAAATTGGGCACTGACAAAATACTGATTAATATATATGAGGAAAATGGAAGGCTAATAAAATTTACATTTCAATAGTGCTTCTAGGCAGTCTCCACAAAGTCTCCACAATGGGAGCCAAGGGTCCCTAGTCTGACATCAAGTCATAAGATTAGTAATAAGGAAAATTTGGGTTTTTTTATATAAACATTTCTCTGCAAATCCATCCTTTCCTTCAGATCCTACTTTTCAAGGTCAGTCAGTTTCTGGCTATAAAAAGATAATCACTCTTAGCCTCCAAAGCATCTGCTCTTAACTAGCTGGGGATAAAGGATTGCTTCTGTTTACCCTTTAAACAAAAGCCAGTTTGAACTAAGGCTCTCCCCAGGGAATGACTATTGTGTCCTTGTTTTTCCTTTACCAAAATATAGAGTGACCCCATCTGCAGATGAGACCAAGTCAGTGAAAACCTGATTGAGCTGGAGGCAGCTGTCTCTCCTAGGGCAACTGGCAGAAAATGTTGGAGAGGGGAGTAATCAGCCACACCTGAAAGCCAATTCATTTACCAATCAGGTTTACCAGGGAATGATGTCCCAGTACTGTTCAGTCAGGTCAATTGGAAGGAAGACATCCCTGGATTTAAAGGACCCTATAACTTTAAGATAGGGTCTTTGGCAACCAAGAGAGACCAATGATCTCAATTTATTGATTATTATTAGACTAACTAATAAATTGATTAAATCATGTTCAGAACTTTGGCTCTAGAGTGCCTACTATGTGCCAGGTACGACTCAATAAAACAAACATTTTGAAGCTGTTAAGTGGTGGGTGGATAAATCACTGGACCTGTCTGGAGTCAAACCTCAGACATTTACTAGCTGTGTGATTCTGGATAAGTCTCACCCTCTATCTTTCTCAGTTTCCTTATCTGTAAAATGGATTTAATAATAGTACTCACCTCCCAGGCTTGTCATGATGATCAAATCAGATAATTATAAAGCACTTAGCATAGTGCCTAGCACATAGTAAGCATTATATAAATGTAAGCTATTATTATTATTTGAGGAAACTGAACCTCAGAGAGAAGAGATTTGCCTCAGATCACACAATGAATAATGGGCAACATCAGGATTTGCACCCTGTTTTCCTAAGTCTAAGCCCTTTATCCACCATACACAGTGCTCCTTAATGAAAGAAAATGGGAAAAAAATCAAATGAATATAGAAAATGCCTCAGAGAAGATATGCAAAGTATAGTGTTGGAAATCAAAAACATATGGAAGAAGGTGGTCATTTTTCCACATAATTAACAGAAAAACCCTACAGAGTCTACAGAAGGTGAGAATTTGTAGACAATTAGAAGGAAGTATCTTTTAGCCATCAGAATTACTGGTCTTCTTATGACGGCACTTGGAGAAAGGGCATTTGGCACTGGCCTGGGCCAAGCACTAAAGATTAGACAGGGTGTAACTCCAGTGATACTACAGGAAAGTAAACAGATGCCTGGCAAAATAATAAGGGCAAAGGAGCAGGTTGGCAATGCATCAGAGTACAACAGGGTTCCACCCTTTTTTTCCCCTTTGTTCCCAATTTCTTTTACAAACATGTGAGAACCCACTTACATTAAGGGGAATTTTCCAGATGAATGTTCTTGATCAGTTGTCAGTGAGTCATAGATCAAAGCTTCCTAATTGTCATCTCCCACCTCATCATCCGTGACCAAAGTCTCAGTCAGAGTCAGTAATGTGAGAAGCCTGCCATGGCTAATGGTTTGGGGGATTAATGGAACAAGGAAGGTGACAGTTATTTCCCCTTCTGCCTTGCTCAGGCCCCATCTGGGGTACTGAATTCAGCTCTGGCTGTCTAGCACTTGGCATGGTTCTTAGCACAGAGTAGGAGCTCAATAAAGGTTTATTGATTGATTAATAACTGCATTTGAAAAAAGGACACTAATAAGATCATGGATGGTCAAGAGATTAGTGACTGTGCCATCCTACAATCAGCTGAGAGAACCAGTATTGCTTAATAAACAGTAGAAAAAGCTAAAGGTCTAGTTTACCTTTAACTTTAAAGTTACTAGATAAAGTTACCTAGTACAAATAACACCCAAAGGAGAAATCCACTTTCACAATTTCATTATGGCGATCTACCTTCAGCTAAGAGGCCATCCCATCCCATTGAATAGCTTTTAAATATTGAACAGACTTTCCTTACACCAAGCTGAAATCTACTTTTCTGATACTTGGGAACAGTGCTGACAATTTGGCCCTATTGGCCCCCAACAAAATAACTCAATTTCTTTTATGTATGACAGCCCTTCAAATACTGAAGGGGACCTCTCATGGGTCCTCTGAATCTTTCCTTCAAACTAAAAAGCCATGGGTTTTTAAACTAATTCTCATATGGCATGGCCCTCTTCAAGAGCTTTCCCATTTTGGTGCTCCTCCTCCAGATACACCCCAACTTGGCAGTGTCCTTCATTAAATGTGGTCTACAAAACTGACCATGATAGTTCTAAAGCAGTCTGCCCTTAACAGGGGACTTCCACTCCATCCACCTTCATTCTAGACATTGTTTCGCTTTTTCTTCCTATTATGTCTTTTTTTTTAATTTGTGGAATAAAACAACCATTTCCATAAAATAGTATGATAAAAAGATGATTGTATATGAAATTACAAATCTACTATGCATAACTTCCTATTTCTTTCAAATATACAACAAAATTATTATGTAAATTTATTTTTTTTCTTTTGTTCTTCCCTTCCCTTCCTTATCTTTTCAAATATCTACCATTAGACACAAATAGGGGTGTGTGTATGTATGTACGTATGTAAAAAAAAAAGAAGTATACATACTTCTATTTATCAGTTTATTCTCTGGATGCAGATATCCTTCATATGTCCTATACAGTTAATTTGGGTATTTATAATAGACATCATAACTTATTCTCTAAAAGTTCTTCCTAAAACAATATTGTTGTTACTGTATACAATGCTCTCTTGATTCATCTCATTCTACTTTTCATTATTTCATGCAAGTTTTTTCTAAAATCATTGAGCCCATACACAATCAGTTGAGTATTGATTTCTATTTAATAAATAGGGAAGTAGGAGGAGAGGAGATTAAGTAAAAGGGGGAGGGGCTCTGACAGAAGGAAGGGCAGATGTGGGGAGGTGGTAGACAAGCAAAACACTGGTGAAGAGGGAAAGGATGAAAGAAGAAAAAGGACAAAGAGGGTTTGTAAGAAAAAAATAAAATCATTGAACTTAGCATTTCTTAAAGCACAGTAATATTCCATCCCAATCATATACTACAAGTTGTTCAGCCATTCCCCAATTGATGGGTATCCCTGCAATTTCCAGTTCTTTGCCACCACAAAAAAAGCTATTGTAAATGTTCTAGAACAAATAGGTTCTGATACAGTCTCTAATCACACCAGCCTTTCATATGCTGCATTGATATATATTAAGATTGTAGTCCATTAAAAGCTCCAGAACTTTGTAATGATGATGATAGCTAGCATTTATATACAATTTCAAGTTTTGCAAAGCACTTTACACATTATCTCAACTGAGCTGTACAACAGACCTATAATATTACTATTCCCATTTCACAGATGAGGAAACTGAGGCTGAGAGAAATTAAATGACTCATTCAAGGTAATACAGATAATTAATATAAGCAGGATTCAAACTCAGCTCCTCCTGACTCCAAGTAACAGGAACTATTATCTGGACATACCTCATTCAGCTGATTTTTTATTTGTTTTTAATACAAATGTAAGATATTACATTTACTAGCAGCCAAGTAGTGAAGTGGATAGAACACTGGCCCTGGAGTCAGGACAAACTGAGTTCAAATCCAGCCTCAAAAACTTACTACTTGTATGATCCTGAATAAATCCCTTCTTCAGTTTTACTCATTTGTAAAATGGGAGGCACTTGTCTCCCCAGGGATCAAATAAGCTCATAAATATAAAGTACTTAGCACAATCTGGTACAGAGTAAACACTATAGATGTCAGCTTACTCTTAGATAGACAGATTAATATACATGTAGATTAATTATATTATTAAATTATACATAGATTATAGATAAATAGATTAATTATATTATTAAATATCACCTTGTTAGATTCAGTCCATCATTTTAGGCTCTCAAGGTATTTTTGAATACCAATACAATTGAATTGTCTAGTGCATTAGTTATGTCTCCCAAATTTATTTTATATGAAAATTTGAGGAGTATGCCAGCTAAGCTTCACTAAAGTAATTGATAAAAAATGTCAAGCACGTTTTTTGCCAGACTTTGACAGCATGCCCTAACTGACTTCCACTGTGGCCCCATGGCTCCTTTCTCCTATCAGTGAGTTCCTCATGGAGCTTTCATTTAGAGGAAGGGCCCAGACGTGAATCTTTCACTAGACTGACTTTACTACCATGTCCCCTCCACGAGTACCTTCACCTCTCCCTTTCCTTCCCAGTTCCCTTTTATGCCTTGTCTTGCTTTATGATAATGTAAGTTTCTTGTAGGTAATGATAATCTTTCTTTTTTCCTTTAATTTGTATATCTGTTCTCAGTACAGTGCTTGGCACATAATATATATTCAATAAGTGCTCATTGACTTGGCCTGACAAAACCAAGGACAGGTCTCTTGCATGGTCCTCCAAATTGAAATTGAACTATTAATGATTTTATGTCTTTAATTCCAAATCCAGCTAAAAGTAGTGTCATCTAGCCCATGTCTGTCATGTTCATAAAGGTAGCATGACAAATTTTTGTTAGATTTGTTGCCAATATCCAGGTATTCTATATTCACAGCATTTTCCTAATTTATCATTGTCCAAGGGAAAAAAACTATGGGAGAAGGGAAAGTAAAGTTAACCTTGTATTATTTGTTCAAATGTAGTTGGGGAAATGACCCTCTTCCTTTGTTAAAAATTATGATCTCCTCTCTGCAACTACACTATTCCATTTCTGCTGACTCTCAGATCATTTAATTTCAGACCAAATATTGAATATTTTGTAATTATCTACTGTTTAGAATTATCTATACTACTTCTTCCCTTTATCAACATGGTCATTTTTCCTCCAAGTATGTGATATTTTAATCATAATGAAATAAAATCTGAAACAGTCTAAATCACTGGAGGGAGGGGGAATGACAAGGTAATTAAGGTTGTGACTTGCTCAGCAACACACAGCTAGTGTCAGTTGTCTGAGAGTGAGTTTGAATTCAGGTCCTCCTACTCCAAGGTCAGTGCTCTATCCATTCCACCACCTACCTGCCCCTAATCACTTAAAAAATAAACAGGAGTGGTAATACTATAACTATAGAGTGATTCATTCTATTCACTGTCATTAGAAAATAGTCATTGCCCATGCTCAGCATTCACCTATAAGAATCATCTCACTGGAGCCAAAGGAAAGGACATGATAATGGCATTTCCTATCTCCCTTGCTTACCATACCTGGCACACCAGAACTAAATGGTTCTAATTAAATGTTCCTGGAACTGGAAGTCTAAAGACTCCAACTGTAGCTTGAGCTCAACTCATAAGAAAAAAAGTCCATTCTTATGGAACTCACCAAGCAAACTGCTATATTTGTTTAGTCTAAAGAAGGAGAAAATTAGAAGGAATATGATATGATAGATCCAGTCACTTCATCCTGTTTTCTTCAGTTTTTCTCATCTGTAACATGAGCTGGAGAAGGAAATGGCAAATCTCTCCAATACCTTTACTTAAAAAAACACCAAATGGGATCACAAGGAGTTGGAAAAAATTGAACAACAATAACAAAAGAGGTCCCTTCTAGCTCTAGTGTTCTATGACATCCTGCCTCCCTTCCTAGAGCTATTTAAGTGGCTGGGATGCCCACAATTCTTTCCCCACTTAAGAAATTCTTTCTCATTCTGGGCTTCACAACCCCTCTATATTAGAACCATTCTGGATTTCTTCAATTGGAGAAGACAAGGTAAAGAAGTGGTCTAGAGTGCAATGCATGGAGACATGGCACAAAGGGCACTGAAATTTTTTTGTCCTAAATGCATATTATTACAAATGCCAAACAATCTGGCTTTCTAGGGTCATATGAGGTAGGGTTCAATAAAGGCTTTTTGCCAATAACACATTGAACAGGTTTGTCAAATATTATGCAAATTATATAAAATGTTTCTGTGGCCATGTGCAAAGATAAATATTGATACACACGGAGGTAGAACACACTGAGCCAATAAAAGTCAGAGTCCCTCCAGGTTAATAATTTTCTTTTTAACCAGGTGTCATTGACCATGCTTATATCCTTCCTAGTTAGATTAATGTCACCTGACAGGTGGTTTACACCTCCCACAGACATTCCAGACCCTATAGTTCAGAGTTATCATTGGCCATGAGACTCCAGAAAAGCCCTTGGCTCTGGCATTCCTCTAGAAGTGGTTGAGTTTATATACACTCATTCACACACATTTAAACTATTCTTGCTTAATCACTTCTAGGTCTACCTCTACCTCTCCAAATCCACCTCTAATCTAAGAAAAAGGCCTTCAGAGAAGGTATGGTTTGGCCCCACAGCAAAGAAGTGGAATAGGATATCTCAGGAAGTAATATCCAGTGCATCCCCACTGGAAGCCTTCAAGAAAATGGGTAGATGGCTCCTTTTTTTTTTGAGTTAGTAGAAGACATTCCTATTCAAATACAGCTTGTACTAGATAGCATTCTATAATTTCGTGATTTTGCTAGTAAAAGTGGGGCACTTTAAGACCAGAATGATCCCTCCACTCAACCATACCTTTTATACTTCCCAGAAAGTGTATTTCTCCAGTTAAAAGAAAGCTTTTGACAGAGATTTGATTATACATCAATCATCCTGCTGATAAAAGATTCTGACTGTTGCTTCTGAGTTTGGAGGTCCTAAGCTTACTACATCACTGCTAATTTGGTCTAATGTATATTATCTGTACCATCCTACACCAACTTTATTTCCTACCTCTCTTGCCACCTGATCGGTTCAAGTAATTTGCTTATTCCTTTGAGGAATTCCTGTCTTTTTTCCCACATGAATGTTTGCTCCACATTCTCTTTAATTCTAATTTATCACTTTTAGTTATCATCACCCCTTATTTCATGGATATGACTTCAAAACTGTGCTCCAGAGCCCACTTCATTCCCAAAGATCTATTTACAAAATGGCCCAACCAAGACCAATTTGGCCCAGTTCTGTCCCAGCTGAAAGAACTCCCAGAAAACACATTGGTTAATCCTGACTATACTTGCCTTTCCACACCAAGGGATAAAGAGTCAGATATTTAAAACAAAACAAAACAAAACAAAAACAAAGACTGTGCTCTATTTAATCTAAATAGGATAAGAGGATAAAACAAAAACAACCACATCTACCCTGAAGCCTATGAAATTGGGATGATTTAACCTTGGTGGGGATTGTATGTCAAAATCCCTGCCAGTGAAAAATGAGTTCACAAATTGTGCAAATAAAAGCTAGAACATCAGATTATTTAGTAGACTGAACTCTACTGATTGACTAGATTACCTAATAGACTGTTGAGCCTGGACTTCTTATTCCAGAATAATCATTGGAGTTAGGCAGATGAGAAGCTTGCTTAGTCTGGTACAGTAGAGGGCTAAATTTCTTTTTTTTTAAATTAAAGTTTTTATGAGGGCTAAATTTCTAGTCAGAAGATCTAGGTGCAAATTTTGACAGTTATTTATCACTTGTAGACATGTTATTTGACCTTTCTGGTCCTAAACTACTCCAACTATAAAAGGGGGATAATCATTCCTGTGTTCTTAATTCACACAAAAATATTGGAAATAAACCCCGGGGTTTAAGCCAAGAGTAAGTTTGAGATAAGCCCTTACTGGGTTTATATAAGAAACCATTCTTATAAACTTCAAGAAGTTATATCAATATGAATTGTTACTCTGTATTTGCTGTGATTTCATCAATAAAAGGTACTTTTCGGGAGGAAAGTCCTTCTACCAAAGCAAATTGGTGTCTGTTGTGCTATTTCTGGTCTCAGAGAGTTTCTGAGTGTATGTTGGCAGCCAGAGCCTGGGAATGTGACCTCAAATCTCACAGTTAATGTAAACTACCTTGAGTAAATGTAAGCAGCCAAAGAAGCTCCAACTATCTCATGGGAATCCTTGCACATGACTCTAAATCCCTGGCACTATGCTTTCTTTGTTCTGTTTCTTTTTTTTTCTTTTTTAATTAATTAGAAAATAGAAAAAGAAAAAAACAATGTTATATGCACATTGGAACATAAGGGAAAATTCAAAATATAAAGCAATAAATTTTCCATTTCAAGAAAACCAATATAATAAATACTACATCTTTTGTTAAGAACTGTCCATCTTTGCTTCCCTGAAGATTTTCTTTTGTTCTCTGCTGTGTACTTTTTGCTTTGTTCTTTTTCCCCTTTCTTCCCTCCCCCAGGAAGGCTACAATTAAGCACATATATATTCATACATACATATATATATATACATATACACATACATACCCATACATATACATAGACGTCTGTAATCACATATTTTTATATATACATATCTTTGTAATGCCATATTATGCTTATTTGTTCTGTTTCCCTGAAGGTGAATAGCATCTTCCTTCAAAAGTCCAAGTCTTTCCATATTTTTCTAAATCCACTTACTCATTCTTTCTTATACCACAGCAATATTCCAATCTTATACTGTCTAGTTATTTTAAATAATCTAAAACAATATTGATTAATATGGCTTAGATATAGCATAGTTTCCCTTTTTTCTTTTTTTGATTAAATCTATTTTAGCTTTAATTTTGCCTGAAATCATGATTGCTACCCTTGCTTATTTTTTACCTAATAAATCAATCTTTGTTCTGTTTCTATATACCTGGTCTGACTTAGGGATGATACAGGTATCCATCACAACATTCTGTCTTCCTGTTGCCAAGGCCTGGATCTCATGAGTAAACTTTCCAAATAACCAAAAAAATCCTAATAAATCTAACTTACATAATTGGGCTAGCATGGGCCCTCAGCATCCAAGTATGATCTCTGAGGATTTGTATCCCTACAATTGGCATATCAGGGCAGAAGAGATCAGCTACTTTACATTTGGCTTTACAATTGGTATGGCTGGCAAGATAGTCTGCTCCCCTGCAAATATTGTGTCCTTACACTGAAACGCTGAGAAGTGACTTGCCCAGTATATGTCCAAACAGAGCCTTTACAAATACATTTCCTGCCTTCAAAGCTAGCTCTCTCTCTATAACATCTAGCAGCTTCTCCAGGTTGTTCTTACTATTGCTTTTATTATTATTGCTATCATCATCATTGCCCAGTGTCATGGATGTGGAAAAAGGTTATCATATTTACATCAATGGGATGTCATTGATGACAATTGAATTTTACAGTTCCTGGAAACTTCTGGGTAGAATCCATCTCTGGCTGTTGCCTGGACAAGAAAGAATGATTCCTGGAAGAGAGCAGAGGACACATATTCAACTCACCTGCCATACTGCTCACGTTGACAAATCTTCCTTTAGATTTCCGGAGGAGGGGTAAAAAGGCCTTGGTCACTTCCACAGCCCCAAAGAAGTTCACATCCATGCACTGTCTGTAGTTGTTCATGGGAAGGAGCTCCCCATCTCCTAGAATGCCCAAGATCCCAGCGTTGTTGATAACAGCCCATAATCCTAGGATAAAAAAAGGGAATTTGGAGAAATATGAAACGGTTTCCAGCATGTCCAAGATAAAGGAAATGAATGCTAGCTTCAAAACCAGAAGACGTCTGTATTAAGGAATATAGAGACCATATAGTCCAGCTTCTCATTTTACAAATTAGGAGATTTAGGCCAAGAGATCCATGGGACTTAAAGGTTTGCAAAGCATTTTACATGTTAATTTGATTTGAAGGTAAATACTAGGAAAAGAAAAGAAAAAGAAAAAAATTCTTTCTCTCAAGGAAGTCACATTCTAATGAGGGAGACAATCTAATATATAAATAGTGATATACAATATAAATACAGAGTACGTAGAAGAATGGCAAGTAGACCTCCAATGCTTGGAGGGGAGTAATGTATTAAATGTTTGGAACAATAAGAAGGAGCCAAATTGTAAAGAGCTTTAAATGTGGATCACAGGAGTTTTTCTTTGGTCCTAGAAGTAACAGGGAGCCAGTGGATTTTACTGAGTATGCATTTGGCCATAATGTGGTAGGTAGACTGAGGTGAGGGAGACAAACCAAATTAAAAGGCTATTGTTGATGTCCAGAACAAGTGATGAGGGTCTGACCTGGAGACGTGTGTGCATATAAAAAAACAAAAATATGTGAGGCCAATAGAAAAGAAAGAAATGACAAAACACAAGAAAGTATTTTGGATTTGTGTAGTAAACAAATGAGAGAAAATGAGAATTATAGGAAGATATTGTACCTAGGAAAGGATAGGTTTGTACTGAAAGGTACATAATGGATTTTATTTTGTACACACTGAATTTGGGAAGCCTGTGAGAGACATCCCTTTTGAAATGCCTAAAAGATAGGTGGTAACATGAGAATGGAGCTCGGAATAGAGACTAAGTCTAGATAAATGGATCTTCTACTCAGTATCAGTCAAAATAATATGGCATATAAAAGGGGGAAAGAGCATAGGAATGAAAAATGTGAGTATACTGAGGAGGTGTCAATTTTTGTTAGCAGGACAGGGTCTCCTACATTCAAAGTTGATCTGGGGAAGAGAAAGATCCCCACAGTGGCCCATGGATTTTGAATAGAGCTCTTTCCTTGGTTTAGACACAATAGCCTGTGTGGACTTATGCCAGAATTAGCTCAACTACATTGATAAGGTGCTTTGTGGATCCACGACTCGTGTCAGTGTTATATTATGCTATTTCATCTCACCTTATATAGTATTACTTGTTTATTATTTGTCCAGGTGATTTGTGTAAAATATAAAAGAGCATCAGGATATAATTTAAGCCATAGACAAAAGGTGATCCTAATTTCTCAAAGGTTATGTCAGCATTGCTAATAAAAAAAAATGCCAGAAGACCAGAAACACAATACAACAGCTTCTTTAAAAAAAAAAAAAGTGAAGTGAAAGGGGAATACTGGAAACTATAGGTTAACCAACTTGAAATTTCTTACAAAGTCACAGAAGCAATTGTTAGTCAAGTGGTTTATAACCACTGTGAAAAGGAAATAGTGATCAATAAGGACAAACATGGGTTCACTAAGAACAAGACAGGCTAAACTCATCTCTTTTCTTGACAAGCTTGCAAGACTCATTTAGCAGAGAAATGCCACAGAAAAGACAATTGAATTTTAGCAAGACATTTACAAGGGCCTTAATGATAGCTTTGTGGGCAAACTCAAGAACTGTGGATTAGCTGAAAGCATTAGAAAGATTCACAGTTGGTTGAATGAGTACACCACACTCCTCCCTCCCTTCCTCAAAAGGGTTGATTAATGGTTTGATGTTAACCTGGAGGGTGGTCTCTAGTGTTGTATTAAAGGTACATTCTCAGTCATGTCTTATTCCATAGTTGCTTTTTGTTTTTTGTTTTTACCAATAATTTGAATGAAGATATGGATGATAGCTTCTCAGATTTAGGAGATTTTTGGAGTATGTAAAATAAAAATAATAACTAATATGACGGATGATAGAAAACATGGGTATCAATGAGCAAGATGCAATTTGATAACAAAAAATATAAAGTTTACACTTAGTTTCAAAAAAGTAAAGTACAAAAGGGTAGAATTGAAAACATGACTAAAAACATTTTGATTTGGAGCAAGTTAGTAGTTTTGAGTAGTAAGCTCAATACAAGTAATATAAATTATTTACTAAAAAAGCAAATAGGGGACGAAGCCAAGATGGCAGAGTGAAGACATGACTCTCTGTGTCCTCTTCTGACCTTCTCTCAAACAAACAGAAGATTAAGCCTCTGGACTAATTTTTAACACAAATATTTGGAGTACAAAACATTCCTTGCAGAAGGCACCTTGGAAAAGCTCCATAGCAGGTCTGTTTCAGTTGGGCAGAGGGTCAGGCAGTTTCCCGGGTGTCCAGGAGACAGGGCAGGAAACTCATTTTCTGCTCAGCTCAGCATGGCAGATTTTAAACACCTGGGGAGTCTATCTGAGGTTCTCGGGACACTCTGCCATGATTGTGAGCAGGTGTTCTGACAGATCTGCCTTTTGTAAAAGGCAGATTGTAACCCTCTGCAAACTCAAGGTCCTAGCCTGACTACCCAGCACCGGAAGTTAATTATCAGAATTGCCCCAGGGCAAATTACCACAGCCCCTGCTTCTCGGCTTTAAACAGACCCCAAGCTTTTTTTAAAAAATGAGTAAAAAACATAAGAGAGCCCTCACCATAGACAGCTTTTATGGAGAGAAAGAAAGGCAGACCCCAGATCCTGAGGTTCCTAAAACAACTCTAGAGGAAGCCATAGAGACATGACCTGGTCCCCTTTTCACAAGGCTTTCCTGGAAAATTGCATAAAGAATCTCAAAAGAGAGTTAGATGAGAAATGGGGAAATGAATTGAGATCAGCACAAGAGGACCTCCAAAAGAGATATGATAAAGACACCAATTTACTGAAAAACAAAATTGGTGAAATGGAAAAAGACAATAATGCACTGAAAAACAAAATTGGTGAAATGGAAAAAGACAATAATGCACTGAAAAACAAAATTGGTGAAATGGAAAAAGTAAACAATGAACAAATTGGCCAGTTACAAAAGGAGCTAAAAAAAGGTAACTGAAGAAAACAATACATTAAAAATTATTATTGAACAAACGCAAGTGAATGACTCAATAAGACTCCAAGAATCAGTCAAACAAAAATTAAAAAATGAAAAAATAGAAGAAAATATGAAATATCTCCTAGGAAAAACAACTGACTTGGAAAATAGATCTAGGAGAGACAATCTAAGGATTGTTGGACTTCCTGAAAGCCATGATGAAAAAAAAAAGAATCTCAATACTATCTTCCAGGAAATCTTGAAAGAAAACTGCCCTGATGTTTTAGAATCAGAAGGCAAAATCACCATCAAAAGAATTCACCGATCACCTCCTGAAAGAGATCCCAAAATTAAATCCCCAAGGAATATCGTGGCTAAATTTCAGGACTATGGCACCAAAGAAAAGATATTGCTAGCAGCTAGAAAGAAACAATTCAAATACCAAGGAACTGTAATTAGAATCACACACGATCTGTCAGCCTCCACATTGAAGGATCAAAGGGCCTAGAACCAGATATTCAGAAAGGTAAAGGAATTGGATTACAGCCAAGAATAACTTATCCAGCTAGAATGAGCATTATTTTTCAGGGAAGAAGATGGACATTTAATGATACAGGTGAATTTCACCTACTTCTAATGAAAAGACCAGAGCTGAACAAAAAATTTGACCTCCAAACACAGAACTCAAGAGAAGCATAAAAAGGTAAAAAGGAAAGAACTCTTGAGAACTATATTTCTACTATGGGTACACTTAAAGAATGGGGGTATAATTTGATATTACTTTGATAATATGAAAAAGAAACTAGAGGTGGAAAGGCTGTCATACTGGGAAAAAGAGGAAAAAGGGGGTAAAATAAAGTTTAAAAAAAGGAGGTTAAAAATAAGGTTAAAATCTCAGGAAGAGGCAAAGAAAACCTAATATAATTGAGGGAAAGAAGGGAGGGAGATGAGCATTGTGTAAATCTTACTCTCATCAGATTGGGCTCTAAAAGAGTATATCAGACACATTTGGTTTCACAGAGAAATGTGTTCTTCCTTATACGGAAGTGGGAGGGAAAGGAGGAAAAAAAAAGGGATAGACTAATAGAAAGGAAAATAGAAGAATCAGGGGAAAGGAGTAAAAGAGGAGGAGGGGCTTTAAAGGGGAAGGACTGTTTGGGGGAGGCGGCCATCAAAAGCAAAATACTGGGGAGGGGGGAAGGGAGAAAGAGGAAAGGAAAGAGAAAAACATAACTTGGGTAAATAAAATGGCAGGAAATATAGAATTAGTTATTTTAACTGTGAATGTAAAAGGGATGAACTCTCCCATAAAGCAGAAGCGAATAGCAGACTGGATTAAAAACCAGAATCCAACAATACTCTGTTTACAAGAAACACATCTAAAGCATAGAGACACATACAGGGTGAAGGTAAAAGGCTGGAGCAGAACCTATTATGTTTCAGGTGAACAAAAAAAAGCAGGGGTAGCAATCCTTATCTCAGATCAAGTAAAAGCAAAGATAGATCTAATTAAAAGAGATAAGGAAGGAAACTATATTTTATTAAAGGGTACCATAGATAATGTAGCAATATCAATACTAAATATATGTGCACCAAGTGGTATAACATCCAAATTCCTAGAGGAGAAATTAAGAGAGATGCAAGAAGAAATAGACAGCAAAACTATACTAGTGGGGGATCTCAACCCTACTCTCTCAGAAACTAGGGAGGTAAACAAATTGTTAGAAAAGTTAGGTATGATAGATCTTTGGAGAAAATTGAATGGAGACAGTAGGGAATTTACTTTTTTCTCTGCAGTTCATGGAACTTATACAAAAATTGACCACATGTTAGAGCATAAAAACCTCCAAATCAAACGCCGAAAGGCAGAAATAGTAAATGCATCATTTTCAGATCATGGTGCAATAAAAATCATATGCAATATAAGGCCAGGAGAAAATAGACCAAAAGTTAGTTGGAAATTAAATAATCTAATCCTAAAGAATGAATAGGGGAAAGAGCAAATCATAGACACAATCAATAATTTCATCCAGGAAAATGACAATAATGAGACAGCAAATTTGTGGGATACGGCCAAAGAGGTTATAAGAGGTAATTTTATATTTCTAGATACTTACTTGCATAAAATAGAGAAAGAGATCAATGAATTGGAATTACTATTAAAAAAAACTAGAAAAAGAACAAATTAAAAACCCTCAATTAAATACCAAATTGGAAATTCTGAAAATAAAAGGGGAGATTAATAAAATTGAAAATAAGAAAACTATTGAATTAATAAATAAAACTGAGTTTGTTTTATGAAAGCCTAACAAAATAGAGAATCCTCTAGTTAATTTAATTAGAAAAAGGAAAGAGGAAAATCAAATTGTTAGTCTCAAAAATGATAAGGGAGAACTTTCCTCCAATGAAGAGGAAATTAGAGTAATAATTAAGAGTTACCTTTGCCCAATTTTATGCCAATAAATTTGATAATCTAAATGAAATGGAGGAATAGCTACAAAAATATAGACTGCCCAAGTTAACAGAAGAGGAAATAAACTATTTAAATAACCCCATTTTAGAAAAAGAAATAGAACAAGCTATTAATCAACTCCCTAAGAAAAAAATCGCCAGGGCCATATGGATTTACATGTGAATTCTACCAAACATTCAAAGATCAATTAATTCCAACATTATATAAACTATTTGAAAAAACAGGGGAAGAAGGTATACTACCAAATTCCTTCTATGAATACAGATATGGTGCTGATAGCTAAACCAGGTAGAGTGAAAACAGAGAAGGAAAACTATAGACCAATTTCCCTAATGAATATTGATGCAAAAATTGTAAATAAGGTATTAGCAATGAGATTACAGAAAGTCATCCCCAGGATAACACATTATGACCAAGTGGGATTTATACCAGGAGTGCAGGGCTGGTTTAATATTAGGAAAACTATCAGCATAATCAATTATATTAATGGCCAAACTAACAAAAATCATATGATTATCTCAAAAAATGCAGAAAAAGCATTCAATAAAATCCAACACCTATTCCTAGTAAAAAACACTAGAGAGTTAGGAATAAATGGGCTTTTCCTTAAAATGATTAGAAGCATCTACTTAAAACCATCAGCAAGCATCATATGTAATGGAGACAAACTAGAACCATTCCCAATAAGATCAGGAGTGAAACAAGGCTGCCCACTGTCACCATTACTATTTAATATTGTATTAGAAATATTAGTTTTGGCAGTAAGAGAAGAAAAAGAGATTAAAGGAATTAGAGTAGGTAATGAGGAAACCAAATTATCACTCTTTGCAGATGATATGATGGTATACTTAGAGAACCCTAGAGACTCAACTAAAAAACTACTAGAAACAATTCACAACTTTAGTAAAGTTGCAGGATTCAAAATAAATCCACATAAATCATCAGCATTCTTATATATTACCAACAAAGTTCAGCAGCAAGAGATAGAAAAAGAAATTCCATTCAGAATAACGGATGATAGCATAAAATATTTGGGAATCTATCTACCAAGGGAAAGTCAGGAACTATATGACCTAAACTACAAATACTTTCCATACAAATAAAGTCAGACCTAGTCAATTGGAAAAACATCAAGTGCTCATGGGTAAGCCAAGTGAATATAATAAAAATGACAATACTACCCAAACTAATTTACTTATTTAGTGCCATACCAATCAAACTCCCAAGAAATTATTTTACAGATCTAGAAAAAATAGTAGCAAAGTACATCTGGAAGAACAAAAGGTCAAGAATTTCAAGGGAATTAATGGGGGAAAAAAAGGCTGATGAAGGTGGCCTTACTGTACTAGATCTAAAACTATATTATAAAGCAGCAGTCATCAAAACCATTTGGTCATGGCTAAGAAATAGAGTAGTCGATCAGTGGCATAGGACATCATAGGCATCACAGGACAAACTAGGCAATGACTATAGCAATTTAGTGTTCAATAAACCCAAAGACACCAGCTTTTGGGATAAGTATTCACTATTCGACAAAAACTGCTGGGAAAATTGGAAACTAGTGTGGAAGAAACTAGGGCTTGACCCACACCCAACACCACATACCAAGATAAGATATAAATGAGCTCATGATTTAGATATAAAGAGTGATATTATAAACAAATTAGAGGAACATAGGATAATTTATCTCTCAGACCTGTGGAGATGGAATAAATTTATGTCCAAAGAACTGGAACTCTTAATTGAACACCAGATGGATAATTTTGACTATATTGTTAAAAAGTTTTTGTACAAACAAAACTAATGCAGACAAGATTAGGAGGGAAGCATCAAATTGGGAAATCATCTTTACATTTAATGGTTCTGATAAAGGCCTCATTTCTAAAATTTATAGAGAATTGTCTCATATTTATAAGAATTCAGGCCATTCTCCAATCTATAAATGGTCAAAGGATATGAACAGGTAATTTTCAGATGATGAAATTAAAACCATTTCCAGTCATATGAAAAGGTGCTCCAAATCACTACTGATCAGAGAAATGCAAATTAAGACAACTCTGAGGTACCATTACACACCTGTCAGATGGGCTAAGATGACAGGAAAAGATAATGATGAATGTTGGAGGGGATGTGGGAAAACTGGGACACTAATACATTGTTGGTGGAACTGTGAACAGATCCAGCCATTCTGGAGAGCAATTTGGAGCTATGCTCAAAAAGTTATCAAACTGTGCATACCATTTGACCCAGCAGTGTTTCTATTGGGCATCCCAAAGAAATCATAAGAGAAGGAAAGGGCCCCACATGTGCAAGAATGTTTGTGGCAGCTCTTTTTGTAGTGGCTAGAAACTGGAAACTGAATGGATGCCCATCAGTTGGAGAGTGGCTGAATAAATTTATGATATATGAATGTTATGGAATAATTTTGTTCTGTAAGAAACGACCAGCAGGACGATTTCAGAGAGGCCTGGAGAGACTTGCATGAACCAATGCTCAGTGAAGTGAGCAGAACCAAGAGATCATTATTCATGGCAACAACAATACTATATGAGGATCAGTTCTAATGGACATCACTCTCTTCAACAATGAAATGCTTCAAACCAGTTCCAATTGTTCAGTGAAGAAAGCCATATACACACAGAGAGAGGGATATGAAATGTGGGCCACAACATAACATTTTCATGTTCTCTATTGAGGTTTGCTTGCATTGTATTTCCTTTATCAGATTATTCTTTCTTATAGATATGATTTCTCCTGAACAAAAAAATGATGTGTGGCAATAACTATACATATATTCGATTTCTTAAGTATTCTCACATAATTATCATGTAGTGGATATCCTGCCATCTAGGGGAGGGGTGG
>JAJPUD010000129.1:589348-636213 GCA_023553655.1 Myrmecobius fasciatus
AAATCTAAAAAAAAAAAAAAAAAGAAAAGAAACGACCAGCAAGATGATTTCCAAGAGGCCTGGAGAGACTTGCATAAACTGATGCTGAGTGAAACGAGCAGAACCAGGAGATCATTATACACGGCAACAACAATACTATATGATGATCAATTCTGACGGACATGGTTCTCTTCAACAATGAAATGCTTCAAACCAGTTCCAATTGTTCAGTGAAGAAAGCCATATATACCCACAGAGAGGGATATGAAAGGTGGACCACAACATAACATTTTCATGCTCTCTATTGATGTTTGCTTGCATTGTGTTTCCTTTCTCTGATTTTTTTCTTGTAGATACCATTTTTCTTGCACAGCTAGATAAGTGTGAAAATATGCATACATATGTTCGATTTGTCATTAACATAATTAACATATAGTGGACTTCCTGCCCTCTGGGGGAAGGGTGGGGACTGGGGGGGGGAATTTGTAACAAAAAGCTTTGTAAGGGTCATTGTTGAAGAATTATCCATACATATGTTTTGCAATTAAAAAACTTTAATTAAAAAAAAAAGCAAATGGGTCATTTTCATTAATGCCCTTCCAGAGGAAGTCTCATATATTATGTTGGATACATCAATCCTGAGGGGAGGATTTACAAAAAAAGCATGCATAAGATCGCATAGATTAAGAGTACAGGGATAAGTTGCAACCGGTAGGAGTGAATGGAGTAACCTTACTTTTGAGATCATAGATCCATTTAAAGAACCATGGGATCCTACATTTTAAGTAAAAAGTAGAGATTATCTAGGCCAAACACTTTATTTTACCAATTAAAAAATAGCACAGGAAAAGGCCTAGGGAAATGAAGTAATGTACCCAAGATCATATTAAGTATTAAACATCTGTGACAAGATTTAAACCCAGATCTTCTGGGTCCAGAGATAGTATTATTTATATAGTAAATGAACTTAATTGGAAAATTAGAAAAGTGATAATCCTCTCTCTTGATCAGATTCATAGGCATATGTATATATACATATATATTCACAATACTTAGACATATACATGTTATCTCTCTAAATAGAATATAAGCTCCTTGAGGGACTTTTCATTTTTATCATTGTATCCCCAGAACCTAGTATGGTGCCTGAAACATAGAAAGTACTTATGCTTATTGAATGACTTATTGTGTTTGTGTCATCATCTCTTTCCATCAAAGTCTTAGCCCTGATACCTCATTGCAGCATGGAGGTGAACCTAGATTCTCACAGAGTATGATAATGGAGTATAAGTCCCAACAAGTCTAGCAAGCTAGAAAGATTTCCAGGAAATGACAGAAGTGCTTATCACCAAAAGTTTGATCATAGTCGGATTTTTTTAGCCAGGTCAATTCATCTAAGTCAACTGGCCAGGAACACCTAAAAAGCCAAAATCAAGGGTCTACGTCATTACCCCAAATTTTAGGTTCATTCCTTAAGAAAAGAAATTATATCTTATTTCTACTTGTATCTCCATTAGTTTCTACCATACTAGACATTTAATAATTTTTTTTTAAATTTTGATACAAACTGGACTGCACTCAGCAGAGAATGACCAGGAAAGTGGAACATAAGAAATTACATGAGAAATACTTGAAAGAACCAGGAGTGTTATTCTGTTTAGAGAAAAGAAGACCTAGAGGAGACCTTTCAGCTATTTAAAAATAGTTAAGGAATGTTATGTAAAAGAATTAGACTTTTCAAGACTTTCACTCAAGAGAGCAAATCTAGGACCAATGAGTAGAAGTTATATCCACTGTGAAAGAAGACAGGTTTCTAGTTAATATAATGTGGGGTGAGACATGATTTCATTGATACAAGGTAGTCCCAGTAAGGAACTTCCTTCTACTAATGCAGCTCAGTACCTGTTCTGAATTTTATGATCTGAGAGACTCCCCTGGGGCATTAAAGTGAACTAACTTGCTTACTATCACAAAGTATTGAATGTCAAGGAAGGAATATAAATGCTAACATTTATGCTTTTCTGACAATAGAATGGGCTGCCTTTGTGAGCATCCCTTCACAAGTCGGTGCTGAAACAGAAGCTTACTGACACTCAATAAAAATATTGTGGAGGCAATTATTGCATTAGGTGAAAGACTGAACTAGGTGACCACTGAAATCTCTTCTGGTACTAGGATTCTAATGACTGTAATTAGTTGTATATTTACTTCCTGTTATCAAGAAAGGAGATCTCCCTATCCAAACTGAAAAGTAACTCATTTTCCCTCCAAACTGCTCTCTTTATAGCATATCAAATATTTATGTCATTTATTATCAGGAGGATGTGCCACTTAGTAGAAAAATAGCAAACTCTCAATACCTGTATGTTTCACCTTTTCTGCAATTCGAGCTTGAACTTCTTTGATCTGGGCTGGATTTGTAACATCCATTTGGAAAACTGAGGTTCTCTTGGAACAGCTCTTCTTCAATGCCTCAGCTCCAGGTCCTTTTTCATTCAGAACACCAACAAATACAGTGAATCCCAATTCATCCAAGTACTTTGCCAGGGCATGACCAATCCCAGAATCTCCACCTGAAAGCAACAGAGCAATTAAACAGGTGAAGACCACAACCAGAACAAGCCCAAGAAAGAGCCTATCTTCTTCAATAGTCCTTGGGGAAGAAAGGAGTATTTTAGCAAACTTTGGAGGCTGACAACTCAGAAATGGATTAAATTATTATTATTCTGTGTGATGGTTCAAAGAGATAATATCTCAGATTCCTTCTAGCTCTAAATTTTGTAATCTTATTGTAATTCTCCTTTCTCCCCTCCACTCATTTTCTAAAATGATCTTTCTAAAGCATAAATCTGATCACATTACCTTCTACTTAAAAAAACGCCAATGATTCCCTATTTTCTCCAATACCAATTTTAGAACCAGCTTTTTTACTTTAAAATTCATTCATAACCTGTTCCTCTCCCACCTGTCCAGTTTTCTCATATCTTATATACTCTGCAATGCTGTTCCTTGCAGAGATGTGCCCTCTTCAGACTAGACATTTCCACGGGCTGTGCCCCATCTTTGGAATACTCTCCCTCCTCATTTTTGTCTCCTGGATTCCCTTTCCTTCAAACTGACTAATTCCTTCCCTCTGCTGATTATCTCCAATTTATCCTTTCTAGATCTTGTTTGCATAAAATTGTTTGTATATTATACATTATTACATATTAGATTTGAGCTCTTTGAGAGAGGGACTAATGTGTAGGTTTTCTTTGTTTTGTTTTGCTTGGGGTTAGTGGTGGTGGTAGTGTTAGTTTTGGTTTTTGCTTTTGACTTTCTTTGTATTCTCAGTACTTAGTATAGTGCCTAATGCATAGTAGATACCTTATTAATACTTATTTTGACTTGATTCCAACAAAAATATTTTTAAAGAGAAAAAAAATCTACATATATAAAAACATGAAACCTCTTTTTGTGGTAACCAACAATTGAAAATTAATGTAAGGAAAATTATCAATAACCAATGCCTTGAGTGTTTTGTTCTGTTTCCTTGCTAAACTTTTATTAGCTACAGTCATGAAGATAATAAGTAACTGAGTGAGTTGTAAGAATATAGTCCCAGGGATAAAATCTATGTATAACCAAACTACGATGCAATTCTATTTTAATTCACCTTAGAATTATAACTAAATCATTGTAAACTATGCCTTTTTAAGTATGAGACCATAATAATCATACCCATATAAAAATCTTTATAGCAAAAAATAAACTAAGATAGCCTATAGGGGGCTAATTGAGACATCATGGAAAGAACAAAGTTTAGGTCCCCACCCCATAAAGTTAGGACATGATGACCTGCAAAATTGTAATCTTGCATGAATCAGCTTCTCAAATAGAAAAGAAGTGACATTGTGGAATCCCTTCTTTTTCAAGAAGTACATTTCATTTTAGATTTTGTGGCACCATATATGAATAAAAAACCTATAAATAACTATGAACTTTGTATCTTAGGGTAAGATCATACTGGGCAGGCAATGCCCAGTTTTGTTTCTCTTAGCTTTGTTTCTCTTAATAAAGGTTGGTTTCAATTTTCAGAAAGGCTTCCCAGTTTGTTTTTACACTAAGAAAAAATTCTCCCATTGAGGAATGGCTAAACAAATTGTAGGAGATGCATATAATGGGGTATTATTAGAATACTTTAGAATTAGAATACACCATAAGAAATGGTGAAGTAGAAAATTTTAGAGGAAATTGGGAAGAACTTTAAGAACTCTTGTGGACTTAAGTGAATAGAATTAGAAAAACAATTTAGATAATGATAATATTACAGAGAAAAACAACTTTGAAAGATATTAGAACTCTGATCAACCCAATGACAATCCAGGAGTCCAAAAGAACAAAACTGAAATGCACCAATTGTCTTCTGAAAGCAAGAGGTGATGAACTCAAAATTCAGAGAGACATATATTTTCAGCCATGGCTAATGTGGGGTGTGTTGTAGAGGTATATTTTGAGGGGTGTTTTTCAGGTTTATTCTATTTATTTAATTTACTCAACTGGGGGAGGTAATGAGAGGGATATATTACTTTTAAAACTCATTCCTTGAAGCTATTATTTTAAAAAAACAAGAGAATTGCTACAAGGCTCTGTTAGGGTAGAATCAATATTCATGACTTAACTCATAAGCTCAGTAAGTTTAAAATTCACTTTGGGCTGGATATGTTGCTTTAGATGTACTTCTAATCATTTTTACTTTTTTGTATATTTATATGTTATATATGTTAAATATTATATCAATAAATATGTTAAATATATATGTTTAAATATAAATATCTATAACATAAATGTTACATTTATATTAAATCAATTTCTGAATTGATCTTCTCTTTCCTCTTGGCAGAGGAATTGTTAGGTGGGTTCGAGGGTCTCATTTTGTTCCAGTCTCTAATCTGAGATACCAACTTGATGTTGTCATCCCTGGTCTGCCATACTGGCTATCCTCAGGTCGTCAGTGTTTTCCACATTTAACCTGGGAGGTAAGGAGAGGATGTCAATGGGAGACAAGAAAGCTTTAACACAGAGTAGGGAGTCAGTGGGAAGTCCAATGAAGTTGGGCACAATGGCTGAGATTCTGAGTCATCCCTTAAAGTGAGTGAGCCTCCCAGCTGGCAAGGAAAGAACTTCCACAATGACTCCAGTTAGTTTCCCTCCCTCCTTTTTTGTAACTATCTCCTTTCCACTTCATTAGGTTTGATTGAGGATTAAGTCTTATTTTGTTTACTGGGTTTCAGCATTTCTTTTAAAGCATTTCTAGGCATTCAGCACTTTTCATCCTTATAGATTCTTTTAAACAGAAGCCAAAATTAAGGAGTCACCGATCCCTTTGACTCCAGTCCAGAATGCCCATGGGAACAATGAATGTAGCATTGAGGATTAAGCTCCACCCATCCTGACTCAGAGATTTTTTAGCACCACCTGAGATGCCCCAATTAGGGAGATCAACCTTCACCTTAACAGCTAGCCCTGAAGTGGTAATAAAGAAGAAACAAACTCAACTTGAACTTTGGTCAGCCTTCAATAGAAATTCAAAATATGTCTTTATTATTTTGTGTCAGGCACTATGCTAAATGCTTCTACAAATATTTGATTTTTTCATTTGATTCTTATAACAACATATGAGATAGGTGCTATTAGGATTCCTATATTGCACATGAAGAAACCAAGGCAGGAAGAAATTAAGTAACGTGGCTAGGATCACATGAGGCCAGATTTGAACTTGAGGGTCTTTATGAATCCAGATGGGGAGTTTTATCTACTGTACCTTAAGATGAGTAGAAAGAATTTCAGTTTGAGAGGCAAAAGCATAAAATAAATTAGTATTTGTAAAATGTTTTGAAAATCTTAAAGAACTGTAAATGCTTATTGTTGTTGGAATAGATGGAAATGGATAGTGTTGCAATTGGAGTCAGAAAGACCTGAATTCGAATCCTTGCCTCACTCACTTGCTAGTTTGTGGGATTCTGGACCAATCAATTAACCTCAGCCTCAGTTTTCTTATTTATAAAATGGAAAGGAGGGACATAATAGCACCTAAGTCATAGAGTTGGTGTGAGGATCAAATGAGATAATAATTATAAAGCACTTTGAAAATCTTAAAGCGTTATATAAGTGCTAGCTAATCTTAACCTACCTTTTTTTTTCTTTTGCAAGGCAATTGGGGTTAAGTGACTTGCCCATGATCACACAGCTAGTAAATGTTAAGTGTCTGAGACTGACTTTGAACTCAGGTCTTCCTGACTCCAAGGCAGTGCTCTATCAACTGTGTCATCTAATTGCCACTAGGTATATTTAATAAAGAAAACACAAATCTCTTTTACCATGATTCATCAATAACCCAGCAACTTGAGCTTGAGCAGGCCTTTGGGAAGAAATTGCAATCATTTGGGTTTGTTCACAAAAGGGGTGGTCAGCAGCCTCCCCTCCCACCCCAACTCCCTAGTTTATACAGGAGGAGAAACTCCTTCCTAATCTTAGTGCCAAACAATATATGGGTGGGTAGTACACTCTGGATGAGACCCTATCCCTGCAGCCTCCTGCCTCCAGATCCAGTGGTGTATCCAGTGCACCACTTAGGTGCCCAAATATATAAATTGGAACCTCCTTAAATCCACAATCACATCACTCCTTGGATTCAAGACAAAAGCTTATATTTGGCCCAAACTCCCATCTGCTGCATTCTCTATCAGCAGACCAGATAGGGGTCATAAATCCAGTAACAAATCATTTCATTAGAACAGAATAGCAAAGTAAATAGCAAAGCAAATCCAATCATAGCATAATTCCCAAGACTTCTAGCCTCCACTACTACCCAAATGAATGCAATTTCCTACAAATTCCTGCACTGGAACTCTAAGAAGCACCATGACATAAGGAAGTGTGTTTATATGATAATCATAAAACTTCCTGGAACTGAGTCACCATGGCTCCATAATCCAGAAACTAGTTGTATCTAACTGCTTCTCTGCTGTCTTTCTCTTACCCTTTTAGGGTTGGTCTGGGAGTTAATCTGCTAAAACCACTCAACTGCCTCTTTAGCTATTGTTCCCCGATTTTCCTTCCTCTCTGTTCTGTATCTACAGCCATCATTCATTACTTCTCCTTTGAACTGCTGCTGTCATCTCCCAAAGTGGCTGTCTTCACAACATGTCTGTGAATGTCTCCTTCTCTCCTCTGGCACAATACTTGAACTGCTATAAGAGTCTTCTTCGTGGTCTCTCTGCCTTGTTTTCCCAATCCACTACAACTCCCATTCAGCTATCAAAGTGAAGCACCTTTCTGAACTATGTCATTCCCTAACTCAATATCTTTATGATCTTTATAATACCCAAGATTATTTATATAAAATACTTCTTGGATTTTTTTTCTCTTTTTTCTCAACAGTATTTTATTTTTCCAAATACATGTAAAGATAGTTTTCAGCATTCATTTTTTGTTAGAGTTTGTGTTCCAGATTTTACTTCCTCCCTCCCTTACCTCCACTCACCCAAGACAACAAGCAATCTGATATAGATTAAATATGTGTAAGCCTTTTAAATATATTTCTATATTTGTCATGTTGTGCAAGAAAAATCAGACTAAAAGGGAAAAAACCTTGAGAAAGAAAAAATAAATAAATAAAAGGTGAAAATACTACGCTTGCATCCACATCAGCCTCCACAGTTCTCTTTCTGGATGTGATTGGCATTTTCCATCCCAAATCTATTAGAATTGCTTTTGATCACCTCATTGTTGAAAAGAGACAAGTCCATCACAGTTGATCATCATACAATCTCATTGTTGCTGTGTATGATTTTCTCTTGGTTCTGCTCACTTCACTCAGCATCAGTTCATGTAAGTTTTAAAATCTTTTATAACCCAGTTCTCTCCCACCTCTCTAGTCTTCTTACATCTTCCTCCCACCATGTCCTTTGCAATCTAGTAACACTGATCTTACTATACTAGCACATATCTTGTGCCAGTTCTTAGCACAGTACCTGGCATATAATAAACCTTAATAAATATTTGTGACTGAAAAAGTCACACGGGCAGCTCAAAGAGTCACTCAAGTCTTAATTTTTTCTTTCACTAGAGGTTCTTTTTCCTTCCCTGGTAGGTGAATTAGAATGAATTCTTTCCTTCTTTTCCCTACCCCAGGATTCAGGCTGTATCCCTCCATTTCCATCCCTTCTATGGATCCCACATCTTCCACTTAATTTTTCTGAGGCTGGGGATAAACACAGAGAGATCCCCTCTTCATTTGTTCTTCCCACTCCTGTCATAGCTCTGCAACTAGCATCAAGTCCAATGCAACTGAACTTGAAGATTTAATAAGCTTTAAGGAGACATTTAATTAATATAGGTGGTTTTGAAAGAACTTCTTACTCCACATTGTGGCTTCCATAGCAGAGGCTATCCTTGACTCTATACTTTAAACAAAAAACTAGAGATCAAGACAATCCCTCAGTGCAGAAGATCTTAAGTTTTTTTCTTACTGCCTAGGATGGCATGCATGGGTGTTGAAGCCCTTTGGTAGGAGGGCTTACTGAGCCCTTTTCAGGATATTGTTTATTCTGACTTTAATTAAGAAGTTGATTGTATTAATCATATGATCATGCTAGAAGGGACCTTAGAGGTTAGCTAGACCAAACTGCTCATTATATATAAAAGTAAATTGAGGTCAGAGCAATGAAATAACTTACCTAAAATTATACAAATAATTAGTGGCACATATGGGGTTGGAATCCAGGTTCTCCCACTTTAAATCCAATAATCTGAACTCTCTGCTACAGTTAATATTGTATAGTTAGACAGACTGTCCCTTTTATATGATCAACACATTATGTAATTACATTGTTAAACTTCCTCGGGGAAGCATATTTCAGAGAGAAGAATTTTTTTAACATCTTCTAGATTAAAAAAAATCAAATATCTTTTTCCACTGTACCAGGTTTTTTTTAATCAGTACATGCCTTTCCTTACCTGTAAAATAATATCATAATAGCAATATCTGCCAACTCTACACATTTCAAAGGGAGATCAGGAGAATGAATTAGACAATTTCTCCTCCTGAGCCATAAAATCCTGTATTCTTCAACAGTTTTATTAATGACTTTGATAAAGGCATGGACAGTATTCTTATCAAAATTGCAGGTGACACAAAGCCAGGAGGGATAGCTAATATGGTGGATAACAGAGTCAGGATCCAAAAGAATCTTGACAGGCTTGAAAATTGGGTTGAACCTAATAAGATGAAATTAAATAGAGACAAATATCATTTGATTCAATAAATTGACTTCATAGGCATAATAAGTCAATATGCATTTATTAAGCAACTACTTTGTGCTAGCTGTGAGGGACCTGAGAGAAACAAATACAAATTTATATAGTTCTTGTACCTGAGGAGCTTACTTTTTGCTAGTCTATATACAATGTGTTTACAGATGAATTAATATCATATTTATAGAAAATAAGACCACAGCAATAAGGATTTAGGGGGAAAGATAATGAGTTCTTTTTTATGGTATTATGAGTTTCCAGTGTCCATGAGACATACAGGGAAAAATGTCTAGCTGGCAGATAGAAATATGGGACAAAAACTCAGGAGACATATAAGGGTTGGAAGCCATCCACACGGAATTTGAAACCCCAGAAGCTGATAAGATTAAGAGAATAGACAAAAGTGCCCCTGAGAAGGCCCTGAGAAACACTTTTGTATAGGAGGTGTGACATAAATGACACTCCTACAAAGGAGTCATAGAAAGATTTGGAGAGAGTAATTTTAACTGAATAGTGGAATCAAAATCCAAATTGCAACAAACTGAGAAGTGAGCCAGAAGTGAGAAAGGAAAGACATAAAGTATAAATAGCAGGATTTGTGGGCTTGGGTTTTTTTTTTTTTAATTTGGCTCTGGATGGGTAAGATGATATTATTAGGGTCAGGTGAAGATTTTTCTTAAGGATAGAGGTGATCTAGACATATATGAACACAACAGAAAAGGCATCTGATGAGGTTGCCCATGAGGAAGGAACAAATTATGTGAAAAATAAGGTGGAGGTAAGGTAGACCAATGGTGTTAAACTCAAGCAGAAATGGATTCAGAGGACTACATATTGACTTAGAAAAACACAAATCACCATTACTTATATTATATTTTATTTATTTTGTTAAACATTTTCCAATTACAATTCTAATCTAGTTTCAGCCTTACTTGGGAGTTTTGCTGTCTGGACCCTCTGCCATGAGTTTGACATTTTTGTCAGAAAGATTTTCACCTTGATATGAGTCAACAGAATAATACAGTAATCAAAGGAAACAACAATCCTAAAGTGGTCTTGGACTGCATTAAGACAAAATAACATCCAGGAATAAAGTTTTACTCTGTCTTAATCAGACCACATTTGGAGTAGTATTCAGTTCTGGGTACCATATTTTTGCTACAGATATTGACAAATTGAAGAACAACTAAAAGAGGTCAAATAGAATGGTGAAAGAGCCTTGAGTCTATGGCCTATAAGAATCTGTTGAAGAAAATAGGAACATTTGGCCCAGAGAAGAAAAGACTGAAGGGAGAAAGAGAGAGTGATTGCTATCTTCAAATACATTAAAGTATTTCAAAGACTGTCACATCAAAAATAGACTAGACTTGTTTTGTTTGGCCCCAGAGGGCAGAACCAGGAATAGTGGGAAAAAGTTGGAAAAAAATAGGTATATTTAGACTTAATTAAGAAAAAGTTTCTAACAATTAAAGATGACCAAAAACAGAATGGCCTCCCTTGAGGTAGTAGTGTATCATTCCTTATTAGAGATCTCCAAGCAAACGCTGCATGATGATTTGTCAGGTATGTTCTAATGGATATTCTTTCATGTATGAATTGGACAAGATTCATTCATTCAATAAGCATGATGATTTTATGAACATACACAAGGAAAGAAAGTTATTATCAAAGTAGACTTGCTATTTTCCCTATCTGTCCATTACTTATATTAACCTGATCTCAGTTCAGTTGTTCAGTCATTTTTCAATTGTGTCCAGTTCTTCATGACCCCATTTCAACATTCATACAACATTCAGAGTTGTTCTCAGCACATAATGAATACCTACGGATGTGTATCTTTCAGCAATGATAGACAATCACAGCAGTGTCCCCCAACAAATCTGATAGTCTTGACTTTCCTTTTGTGAAGCTTGATTAGACCTTCAAGTTTATTTCTATACCTCATTCTTTGAGGAGGACAACCTGAATGTGAGGGAATTGGAGATGCAATCCCATGACCATCAACTGAAAAAACAGAAGATAAGATAGTTTGGGGTGACACGATAGCTATCAATTGTATGAAGGATTAGATTGTTATAGAGAAATCATATTATCTGTTTGGCACTAAAGTAAAACCTGGAACAATGGATTAAAATCACAAAGAATCAAATTTAGGATCAACATAAAAGGATCTTCTTGATATTTATGCTACTCCCAAAAGTAGGATGGGATGCCTCATGAGATGTTCATTCTATATCAATGAAAATCTTCCACAAAATCTGGACAACTTGATTATGTTATAGAGGGCATTGCTATTTAAGCACAGAGTTCATAGCATCATAGATTCAGAACTGGTGGTCACCCCATTTAACCAACTTCTTCATTTTGCAGTTATAACTGAGACACAGAAAGGTCTAAGTGGCTACCTGAGGTCACGTAGTTAAATTAGGGACAAAACACAGGTCCTTATGCTCCAAATTTAACATTCTTTCAACTGAATTGTGCTTGAACTTGATGTTCCTTTCAACTCCGAGTCACTATGACCTTCTTTCTGACACATTTATGTATTTTTCTTTAACACACAAAACATCCTGGCATCTAGAAGGTGACTGACTGCTAGCATATGACTTTCCTGTTATAGGCATTGTCTTTTGGCATAACCCCCCAGAGCTCTGGGCAAGCATCATAACACAACCTCCTGACTAATTCCTTGCCAGAACTGACACCATCTGTACCTCCCATCCCTTTGATGACTGTAGATACATAATCTTGATTATTTTTATTATCCCATGAATCATCCACAAACTCTTTTCTCTCACCTGAACTGCTCTGAAAAACCTTTAAGTGTGATATAAATGTGAATTGTCATTATTATTATATCCTCTTACATCCTCTGTTTCATGCCTCAGACCTAGGGATATCCAGGGCCACCTGACCAAATTGGTGCAAATAAATAGCAACAAATAATAACTTAGGCTGGAATATTTTCCCATTCCTAGAGCAATTATTTACTCTTGGAAAGTGCCTTCTCTTCCCTGCTTCTAAAGAGCTATTTGATCCTCAAAAAATTACTTAACCTTTTTGTGACTTGTCCTTTTGCAATTGTTAAAAGGGATCAAAACAAAATAAAAAACCTTATTGAGCCCCTGTAATTTGCCAGGAAGTTGTTAGTCTAGGTGCTGGGTTTAAAGTAAAAAATTGCTGTTCCTGTAAATGTAAAGCATGGACACCTACACGATATTGCTTTAGCACTGTTCCTCTGAGCAGTGGATTTTTCTAGGATTCCATCCATGCAAGTCTGGTCATTTCATAATCACATAGACTCAGGGATGGGGTATTTACTTCCTCTGGAATATTTGCCCCAACTTATTATTAGGGGCGGAGCTCATTGCAACTTCCCAGAGATGTAACTAAGGAGATGTATTTGGAACTTTCCCAAGAATACCAACATGAAAGGGAAGCCCTGACTCCCCTATCATATTTATTCTGGGTATATTCATTTGTGTATGTACTTGACTTCCCTATTGAATGTAATCTCCTTCAGAACCTTGCTTGTTTCATTCTTTGTATTTGTGTCCTCAGAGCCTAACATAGCACCTTATATATAATAGGCATTTAATTTAATAAATACTTTTTGAAAGATTCCTTGGTCCAGAGATTTCCATGTGTACCTTTCATCTCAATTTAGGAAAGGATGGAAGGAAAGCAAAGAGCATGTGACTAGGTACATTGGCATTTGAGAAGGGAATAAGTCATCCTTTCTGCTAGAGCCATTGCTCCTATGTTTGGAAATGTCCCCTGTACTGCTATCTACCTGCCCCCAAACTATCCTTTACATCCCTTGCTTCCACCACCCTATGCCCAGGTGAAAAAATTCCTAACTGTGCTTCTGCTACTGTGACCACTATGATTAAAATGACTGTTGCTATTATTATTATTATCCTTCTGAAACTATTGACAAAACTTTCCTCTCCTAGTTTTAATTCTATAACCTCTTTTTACTAAGACAGCATGCATAAACATTGATTCTATTATCATTTATCTTCACTAAGTCACTCAGTGCTAGAGGCTTAATTATCCAAGGACCTTTTAGTCTTCTTTCCTGGCTGCAATTGAGTGAACTTCCAGAATCCTCTCTGAACATATTGATTTTCCATTTCTCTGTATTTCCACCCAGGCTAGTATCTTACCCAGTTCACTGGCCCATTGCTCTGCCATGAGATGATCAGGAGTCCCATTATTCTTATTTCTGTGGCTTGCTTGCAGCAAAACTCTCATCTAGGTCAACCCTAGATGACTCTATAGAGGGGAATATTCCCCCAAATTACCTTCTAACTTGAAATCACATACTTCTAAATACTAATTCTATGGAAAACTGGGAGAGGAATGTCAAGTCCAAGATTTAATGACTTTATTTCATTTTTAAAGATGTAAAATATTATAATTATTGAATAGTACCATGGGGGAAATATGGGTTTCTAATTACAAAAGTAGGCAAGCTATTTCCCTTTCCTAGGTTTTGCTTTCTTTTTCTGTAAGAGTGAGCGGGCAGGATGGACCATAGGATCATCAGTTTAGAATGGAAAAGGACCTTAGAAACTGGATGATTTCTAATACATTGCCCTCATTTTTACAAAATAAATGGAGGGAGTAAAGTGATTTACCCAAGATCACAGAACAAGTACAAGACAGAGCAAGACTTTGAGCAGACCCTCTGACCACAAATTGATATTACATTATGCTACAATATCCCCAACAAAGCTTTAAAGTCCCTTCCAGTTCTAACATTCTATCTCTATATATGTCTAGATCACTTACTTTGGGACTGCTTTTGGGACTAAAATAGACCTTAGTTCTCCTGGAAGAATTAATTTCAAGAATTAACAGTTTCGGTAGTTTAAATGTTTGATCAACTTAAAATAACCTTCTATTTTCCAAGTAGCTGCTACGACTTGCACTCAATGATCAGGTTTGATCTTACAGCCTAGTCACCTGTCAAGTACAACCTGGAATCAAAGATAATGATCTAGAAGACTTAAACCTCTTCAGTTCCAGAATTCCCTCCCTTTTTCCTTTCTTATCCCACCTCAGATGAGCAATTTGGTCCACTATGGTGACCCCAACCAAGCTTCCCCATAGATTCTAGCCATATTTTCATCAACAGCCCTGTATCTTTCATTCCATATTCCCTTCCTTCTCAATTCTAGAACCATAATTAATTAACCATAATGTGATGGCATAATTGCCATCATACCAGAAGGGATATGTCCATCACCTTTAATTACTTATACAATATTTTGTAGTTTATAAAAATGCTTTACATAGGAGGATTCTGGAAAGATGGCAGAATAAGTCGGTAAATTTCAAATTCTTCAAATTACAGAAGTTATCCAACTACAAAAGGAGTTACACGGTCTGAAACACAAAGAAAAAAAACTCCTTGAAAATTAGAATTGAGCAAGGAAGCCAGTGAAGCAATAAGAGACCAAGAAAAAACAAAACAATATAAAGAATGAAAAAATAAAACAGAATGTGAAACATTTATAAGACTAACAACAGATCTGAAGAACAGATCAAGGAAGAGAATATAATTGTACTACTTGAAAGTTGTAACCAAAAAAGAACTTTGATACAATAATGCAAGAAATAATCCAAGAAGATTATCCTGGAATGATAGAACATAAAAAGAAAGTAGAAATAGAAAAAATCCACCCTTACTAACTCAAAGAGATCCTTTGTGGGAAACACTAAGGAATATTAATGCCAAATTTTGAAACTTCCAGATCACATAAAATTTTTCAAGAATAAAGAAAAATGCAATTCAGATATGCTGGAACTACAATTAGAATTGTGCAATACTTATCAGCAGTCACAGTAAAAGACTGCAAGTCCTGGAAACACACACACACACACACACACACACACGTATATATATACATACATACACACACACACCCACACACACCAGCAATCAAAAGAACTAAACCTGATGCCAAAAATATCATATCCAGAAAAAAAAAATGGACATTCAATGGACTTGCAGATTTTCAGGACTTTCTTTCAACCATATCTGAACTTAATAGAAATTTTAACATATAAGACATTATCCAAGATTAATTTCAAGGAACTTAACATGAACAAATTGTTCATGTTTTTACATGAAAATGTATATCATGTTTAAGATTAACATTAGTAACTGAGTAGCTCAAAAGAAAGATTTATATAAATGAGATGCAAAGGAAGAATAGACACAAAGGCATTAGAGGGGGAAGAAGAGCTCGTAGTTCTGAAAACTATTCACATCAGGAATGGGATAAATAATCAACACTACATATATACCATGAATCTATAAAGAAATAAGAAAGGAGGGGCAGCTAGGTGGTGCAGTGAATAGAGCACCAGCCCTGAAGTCAGGAGGACCTGAGTTCAAATCTGGTCTTAGACACTTCCTAGCTGTATGACCCTGAGCAAGTCACTTAACCCCAATTGCCTCAGCAAAAAAGCAAAAAAAAAAAAAATAAGGAAGAGAGGTGGTTAGAGGGGGAAGCAAAGAGTGGGAGAAGAAGATAATCGAGGAATCAATAGGTGGGGAAAGGTTAAATAATAGCAAGGCAAGTTAAGGAGCAGAATTAAAGTAGAAGAATTAGGAGGGATAGGACAATTACAATAAAGAGCAGGAGTGTATATGTATATGTATGTGGGTCTGTGGGTGAATGTGAATGCATATGTATACATATGTTTATGTATGGGTATGTATGTGTGCATGTGTGACTGTATGTGGGTACATGTGTGTATGTATATATCTATTAAATACATCTGTGCTTTATTATAGCCTACTTTGGGGAAGTGGAGGGATGAAAGGAGGAAAAAAAGAATAAAGTACAAAAAATAAGCAGCAAAGAATAAAAGAACAACCTCCAAGGAAGCAAAGAAAAGATGGACTCATTAATGTAATTTTTTCTATTGTTATTTTCCTTTCTTGAACTAGAAATTTATTGTTACATATTTTGAATCCTCCCTAGCATTCTGCTTGGCACATAAAAAAAGAAAAAGAAAGAAAAAGTTTTACATACACAATCATTTGAGTTTCACAATATATTATAAATTAGCCTCTTTGATTATTATTATTTTATATCTTATAAATGAGGAAATAAATGAGCTCCACAAGGGTATTTTTGCCTTAATATCCCTAGGACAGAGTCTGGCATATGACAGATTCTTGATAATTTGTTGAATTTCCTATTCAGTGCAATACTTCAAATTATGTCCATCTTGTGTAATTATTGCCTATGTTCTTCTATCAAATTGGCATGGAGGCCTTCTGAATGTCCTGAAGGATTTTCTTAAGTTCTCTTGACATTGTATGGACACCACTGAAGCATACCTGACTGGCCATCTATCAATTATTCCTGGTTCTCATTCCAGGAGTAGCCTATCTTTCCCTCCCCACTCATCCCTTATCCCTCAGCCTCCAAATGACAATATCCTTCCTTCATACTACAAAATTGACATAATTCCTCATTTGTAATCTATTACAACTTCTTCATAGCCATTATGTGCCTTTATAAGGCAAGTAGGTGAGGCAACAGACAGAGCACTGGACCTAGAATCAGGAGGATTTGAGTTCAAATCTAGATTCAGATAATTACTATGTGAACCTGGGAAGTCACAGCCTCAGGTCTGTCTCAGTTTCCTCAACTTTAATATGGAAATAATAATAGTACCTATCTCACAGAGTTGTTATATGGATCAAATGAGATAATATTTATAGAGGGCTTACCACAGTGCCTGGCACATAGTTACCATAGTGTCTGACTTTGGATAAATTAGTAGACATATTCCTTTAACTTTCCTCAGTTTGGCTAATCTCCCTTTTCTTTTTCTCAATTTCAGTTCTTTGAACACTATAATTTTTTATTATTTGTAACCACAGGGAAAAAACCTAAAGAATATCAGTATAAAAAGGTGGGCCTTGTTTCAAAAAGAAACCTGGAATTGTTAAAAATAATAATAATAATAGTAATTATGCATTTCTCAAAGACAATCCAGTATATTTTCCTCTTTCTGTTTATTTCTGGGTCTAATTCATCACCTATATGTCACATCCATCCAAGCCATGTGTAATAGTAGACAAGCTCTATCCATTTACCTTTACTGTTTGAACAGTAGGTGTTCTTGATCCACTTGGTTTTCCTATATGAATATGAAACTCTCTTTTGAGTAATCATGTATTTTCAGGGGAGAGTTTCAACCATGTCAATACAAACATGAAAGTTTATATACTACCATCATGTAAAACATTAGATCATAGGTTTAGAGAGTCTTTATGTGCCATCTGACCAATCCCACCATTTTGCAGAGAGGGAACTGATTTGCTAAAGATCACAAAACAATAAATAATAGCAAAAGTGAAATTCAGTCCTTTGATTCCAAATCCAAAATTGATATAATTCTTGAGTTTTGTAGTATCCATATATCTTATCTAGTACTATCCATCTGGTAGTGTCATGTAGTTTCCACCTATCTTACCATGTTAACTATGATGATTCTCCATCCATCTTTGCTTCATGGCAATTTACCAAAGGTTGGATAACTCATAATTAGGATTCTCCCTGAGGTCTTCCTGACTCCAAGTCTAGAGTTCTATACAATTCACTATTTAGATTTCTCTGGTGGGATGATTAGGCAGAATTCAGTATTTGGCTCTGTCCCATACTTTTGCTTTTGTGTCCTTAAGACAATGTAATCAAAGGACAGACCAATGAGGACTGATTTTGGAAGAATGCACAAATATTCCAATCAACCATATGGAAATATGGTAGAAATCATGGAGCGAAGGAATCACTTTTTGGACATGTGTGGCTAAGGTGCTTTTACTGTCTATTAAAAAAGGACTTTGAAGAACCAGGCTATCAATTGACACAGTGCATTTTTTATCCCTAAGACAAACAAATAATGATTGTAGAATGAACATTTCATTTCAAAGCAAAATTATAATATTTTGTGTTAATTGACATTCCTTGTCTTTGTTCTGTTTGCTTCCTTGGACCTCAGTTTCCTTGACCACAAAGAGGGAAACAGTGGAACTATAGGATCTCAGAGGTGCTTTCTAGTTTTACATTTATGATATATGTGGACACCATCATCCTACCAGTTCTCCAGCCTCACAAACTAGATGTCATTTGACTCTCTTATTCCCCATATCCAATCTGTTGCCAAAGCCTGTCATTTTGACCTTCACAATTTTTCATATAACTCCTTTCTCTGTTCTGACATTAAAATTACCTTAAAGCAGGCTTGCATCATTTCAGGCACAGACTACTTGCAATAGCCTACTAGTTAGTCTCCCTCACATAAGTCCCTCCCCAATCCTGTCCCTCTTACACTCAGCTGTCAAAGTAACTATCCTAAAGCACAGGTCTAAACATAGAAAGCTACCTAACAGACTCCAAATAAAAAAATCTTTTTAACTTGATTCTACACTTACTACCTCTCCAGGCTTCTTATACCTTTCACCTTCCCACATTTTCTGCTACCCAATGACACTGGCCTACTTGCTATTTCTCAAGGAAGACACTCCATCTCCAAGTTCCAGGCCTTTTTACTGACTATCCCCGTATTTGAAATATTCCTCATTTCTGACTCTTGGCTTCCCTGGCTTCCTTAAAGTTACAGTCACAGTTCTACTATCTAAAGGAAGCCTTTCTTGATCCCTCTTAAATCCAGTGCCTTCCATCTATTGGTTATTTCCAATTTAACATGTACTTAGACTGTTGGAACATAGTCATTTGCATGCTGTTTTCCCCATTCAATTGTGAACTCTTTGAGAACAGGGACTGTCTTTTTCCTTTCTTTGTATCCCCCACACTTAACACAGTGCCATAGTAAGCACTTAATAAAAGTCTATTGGCTGACTAATTGGCAGAAGAGCTAAAAGATTTAATGATTTAGGAGTTGCCAAGTGGGAACCAATTGCAAGTGCATATAAAATATGTGAGCTACTCATATCTCATCTCTTTTCCCGGAACTTCAAGGAGACAGAACTGTTTGAGACTGCTAGATGGAGTTAAGAGCGGCTTCCCTATCACCTATGTAGCCAGAACATATTCATAAATACAGGCCATCTCTTTTTTTTTGTACTTGTTTTTCCTTTCTTGATTTTATGTGAGTATTTGGAAATAAAAGTAGCCAAGTGACTTTTTCAGTTTGAGAGAACCAGAAGTCCCATCAGAGTTCTCACTGGTGGCAAGAACTGAATGGTATCAGTTGCAGAGTTCACAGATAGCACAGCATCACCCTCAAGGTAGGCATATATAGGAAGCAAATAGGTTAACTAGAGGGTCCGTTAAGAGTCCCATTGCCAACTGGTGGCAATGGCTATTGGGAGAGTGAAACTTGAGGGCAGTAGAAGCATCTACAGATGAAATAAAAAGAAAATAACCTGAAAATGTGGAGAGCTTCTAAGATCACGACCTGTGATGAATGATTAAGAAGAACTTCACGAAGACTCCATGAAGGAGAAAATAATTTCAAAGGTTAGAATTGGGGAAATACTCCCGTGATTATGCATTTTCTCATCACATATGGCTCACTGTCATTGTATTTTAGATCTGACTTACTTTCCTCAGAAAACTGTGGATGTTCCAGGGGAGAGTGTCCCTCCAGTTTGTTGTTTTCATACTATCGTTCTTGGTATACATTCTCAACAAATCCCTTTTCTAAAAGACAATGGAGTTCAATTGGTTGACAGATAGGGTCTTATGATAATCCCTTGGCATTACCTGAAGGGAAAAAAGCACTTAGAAGAATGATAGTCATGCTTTAGGAGGGAACTAATCTGCCAATTTGTGTGGGAGTTGGAGAACTAGCCCAGATGGAGTGTGCACTAACACTGCTAAATTATGAATCTCCCCACACACTCCATGTCTTTTCTGCTGCTTCCTAGAAACAGGCTGTGAATGCTCAGTAAGTGCTGAGAACTTGGCTACTATATTAGATATAAAATAGAATAACATCCCAACTGGCAAAAGATTATGTTTTAACCTTAAATAGTCCATTTATGCTCTGTAACATATGGTATTGATCTCAATGATTTCAAGAACTAGGGAGAGACAGGCTCTTCCAGTCCCAACTTTCAATGACCAGCTAAAAACAATAGCTTACATATAGAAAGAGCTTTAAGATTTGTGAAGTATTTTACACACATTATTTCATTTGATTCTCCAAATAACCCTCTAAAGTATTATTATTATCTTCATTTTATCAATAGAAAAACTAAACTTAGGGAGGTTAAATAACTTACCTAGAGTGCCTGGGAGAGCAGTTAAGGTAGAATGAAGACTCAGATCTTTCTAAATCCAAGTTTGGCATTCTCCACTATGCTAACACTATTCTGTCCTCCCCTTTACTTCCTTTTCCACAAAGCTTCCCCCTTCTTCTTTTCACTGTCCCATTTAATTTTTCATTTTCCTTCCCCTTTCTTTCCCATTCTTGATTCCTTTTTATCTCTCCACTTCTTCTCTAGAAAAGTTCCATAGATGCAGTCTAAACCACTTTTATCATAGCTATGTTCAGCCTTCTCAATGATACTTCCAACAAGGTGCCTATTAGGAGTTCAGTTCTTAGCTTTCTGAGAAATTCTGCCAGCAGGATTCTTATATTTTGAATTCTTCCCTCCTTTTACCTTCTCAGGAGAAACTTATAATCTCAGACCTAAGAAAGCTCTGGCTGGCTCCAAAGGAAAAGAGATTGTAGTAAGTCTTTCATAAAAAGGGGAAAGTTGAAGTCACTTGTTACCATTACAGAGCACTGAATTTGAATCAGAGGAACTGGCTTCAAATCCTGTCCCTTTCTACCTTTGTTGTTCTGAGTAAATCAATTCCCTTCTGTAAAATGAGTTGGTAGGGACTCAGTGATTCTAAAATTACCTTCCAGATCTAAATTTAGACTCTTGTGAGTCTGACTGACCACGAAATTGCAAAGAGAATATGTCTTCCACATAGACAACTTTTGAATTAGCTACCACCCCTTCCTGTTCCGTGCCTGTATTCCCTTCTTAGAGAAACCTTATAGAATCTCTCTCTTCCTTTAAGAAATGTTTATTTATTTATTTTTGCTGAGGCAATTGGAGTTAAGTGACTTGCCTAGAGTCACACAGCTAGGAAGTGTTAAGTGTCTGAGGTCAAATTTGAACTCAGGTCCTCCTGAATGTTCTAGTCACTGTGCCATCTAGCTGTCCCCCTTTAGGAAATATTTAACTTCTCCTCTAGCTCCTATTTTAGCACCAGTCCTGCTAAACAACATTGTTTTTTATTACTACACATATATTTATGAATATGTAGACATAGATACATACATATATCTATACATATTTGTTTGTTAACTTTACATGTCATATATAATTATTCTTTCCCCCATTCTAATGTAAAGTTCTTACATGTAGAGACTATTTTATTTTTTATATTTATCTTTCTAGTGTCTAACATGGTACTTGGAGCATAGAAGGTTCTTAATAAATTCTTTTTAGTTAATTGATATTTATTAATTTAGCAATCATTTATTAAATCATTACTGTGCTGGTCTTGATAGATGTAAAGCATTTGATGTTCAAAATCTTCCAAGTAAATCCTAAATAAGTAGATGGATTAAAATCTTCATACAGGTTCCCCATTCAATGCCTAGTCCTATATACTACTACATACTTGCTCTACCACTGAATGGAGACTTAGATTGTCCTGTCACTTGCCTATTTAGGGTGAGCAATAGAAATTAACTAGTTTGGCTCTCCCACACACACTGTTGTTAAGTTCAATTCAACAAACATTAATTAAATGCCTATCATAAGAACATGCATAAGAGAAACATACAAAGGTGGACTACAAGGATGGCAAGTGCTATAGGAGGAAGGAGAGTTGACTATCTGGCTGTTTGATCCCAGAGGACAGAAATAAGAGTGATGAGTGGAAGAGACAGAAGAGAACATTTTAGCTGAATTAGTTAGGGTAACTTTCTAACAGAGCTTTCTAATGTGAAATGGACTGATTTACAGAGTAATAGTCCCTTCATAAGCAGAAATCTTCAAGCAAAGGTTTGGATAACCATTTGTTGAGGATGATTCAAAGAGAATTCTTATCCAGATGCAAGTCAAAAGAAAGAAGGTCTCCTTTGTCTCCCATTAGTCTGTGATTCTCTACAGATCACTGTGTCAGTCATTAAGGATTAAGAGAAAAATAGTCCTTGCCCTCAGAAAGCTTATATTTTATGAAGGAGATACATGCACAGATAAATAAATACAAGATAAGGGGCAGCTAGGTGGTGCAGTGGATAGAGCACAAGCCCTGAACTCAGGAGGACCTGAGTTCAAATCTGGTCTCAGATACTTCCTAGCTGTGTGACCCTGGGCAAGTCACTTAACCTCAATTGCCTCAGTAAAAAGCAAAAAAATAAATAAATACAAGATAACTTGAAAAGAGAGACATTTAAAACTGGGGAAATGAGGAAATGGGGGATAGGAAAAGATTTGATAGAGGAGATGCCAAGCCTTCAATAAAAAGTAAAAGATTTGGAAAGGCAGAGATAAGGAAACAGTACATTCCAGATATAAAGAAAGCCTGTACAAAGATACCAAGTTAGGATGTGGAATGTTGACTTCACAAGACAGCTAGTGTACCCATTTTACTAGAATGCAGAGTTTTGAAGAGAAGTTACACAAAATAAAGCTGTAAACCAGATTGTAAAGAGTTAAGGAGTTAAATTCTAGAGATCAAGTTGTGGTTTGTTTATTTTTTTGTTTTTAACAAAGGAGTAATATAATTAGACTTCCCTGTGAATTAGGAAGATCATTTTGGCAGCTTTATAGATTTATTTTATTTTTATTTTTATTTATTTATATATTTATATTTATTTTTAGATCAAAGAGGAGAAAGACTAAAAAAGGACACCAGTACAAGTGAGAAGTGAAAAGTCCTGAATGAGTATGATAGCTAGTTGAATAGAGAGAAGAGGACAGAGGAAAGTGATGTTGTATAAATAAAATTGATGGCACTTGTTAATTTATTATTATTATTATTATTAATATTATTATTATTATGGGGATAGGGAGAATAAGGGAGAGAAAGAGTCAAGCATGACTTGGGAGAATATCCTTTCAGAAACAGGGAAATTTTGAGAGGTTGGGCTTGAAAGAATAAAGAGAAGCTAATGTTTTATATTGGAACTATTAAGTTTTAGATACCAATACGACATCTAGATGAAGATGTCCAAATTGGCATTTAGCAAAATGGGATTGGAATTCAGAAGAAAAAATACAGCTAGATATGCAGACGTGGTAATCAGATGCAGGAATCCTTGATTCCATGGGTACAGATAAAATCACCAAAGGCAAAAGTATAGAGAGAAAAGTGGGCCCAGTCACAGTCTTGGAGGATACTTATATTTAGAGTATGACTACTAGATGGTGAACCAGGAAAAGAAGCTATGAAAAAGCTATCAGAGGAGTAGGACGAGAATCAAAAGTAGGATCATCGAAAACAAGGAAATAGAGATTGGCAGACCAAGGAAAATACAGTCAAAGACTGGAGTGATCAAGAAGGTTAGGACTGAGAAAAGGCTGGATGGTTGGTAAGATCATTTTTTCAAAGATGAGTTTTAGCAGAATGGTAGAACCAAAACCTGTTTTGAAGAGTTTGGGAAATAAATAGGTGTTATGAAAGTGAAAACAGCAAATACTGATGGCTCTTTCTAGGATTATGAAACATTGGCAGGACAATTGACTGAATGTATGAGAGAATAAAGTAAAAAGTTTTTTCTTTGTTTTAAGAATTGGTGTGACCTGGACATATCTGTAGACAGCAGTGAAGGGACCACTACAAAGAAAGAAATCTGTGATGGGAGAAAGGGAATGATTAATGGAACAAGATCTTGAAAGTAATGAAGTTAAGCAAATAAATATATGGGTTCACCTTGTTAGCAAAAGAATCAACTCTTTCTCTGAGACTGGAGTAAGCTTTCAATCTAGAAAATTCCTGCCCCATGCTCTAATTAACTGAATGAATAAAGATATAAAGTGGCTTTTAAAATATGGTCAAAGCCAAAAATAGACATTTTTATGCCCAAAATATTGACTGTTGGTGAGAAAAAGAACTAAGTGCTGGAGGAAAAGGAATACATGAGAATAAATCATTGCTGCCACTACCACAATGGAAGGCAACGGGAGGAAAGGAATTGGGACTTTTAGGGATCCTCTTAGCCCCTTCTAAATTACCCACCTTTGGGTGAAGCTCCAAGTTCTACCCTCATTATAGTTTTTGGCCTCGATATTCTCAGCAAAGAGAGGTCATCTTCAAGGAGTGAGGCGCTAGGAGGCTGGAGGAGAGAAAGGAAGTTTGGGACAGCCCCCCAAGGGAGCTGGAGGTAGTTGAGGATTGTGGTAGAGCAATGAGGGCTCAATTAAGATTTAAACGAATTTTTTGTGGACCTCATTAACCATGAGGAGAAATAAATCTGATTTCACACATTCACACTCACATTCACACATACTCACTCCCACATACTCACACACACACTCATACATGCTCACACACACACTTCCACTCTTACATACTCACACACATGCACACTCCCACACATTTATCACACTCACTCCCACATACACTCACATCCTCACACACACACACACACACACACACATACTCACATACACTCACACTCATAACTCATACTTACACTCACACACACATACTCATATACTTTCATACACACACTCCCACTCTTACATACTCACACACACTCATACACTCACATTCATACACTCACACACACACTCACTCACATACACTCATACTCACACACACACTCAAACTCATACTCACACTCACACACATACACTCACACCCTCACACATACTCAAACACACACACACACACACGCACGCACACACACCTCTCCCTGTGCTCCCCCAGGGAAAAAAATGTCAAATAATATGTGCTTGCAGGGCCAAGCCAAACAGATTCCAGGTGGAGCCCTGCCATGATGCAATCTAACTCTCAGTCTCACCTAGGGGAAGGAGTAGATGACAAAAGAAGGCCCCAACTCTGGCTGAGCTCTCATCAGTGAAATGATGAGGTCTCTAAATAATTGTACCAGAATAAGTGGAAGCTTTAACTAATTGCTCTTCCTTAAGAGGAAGGTTATTAACTGAAGTAACATTTCTAATTTGTCCCCACATAAATGAGATCTTAAACATTTGTCTGCAGATGCACTCACTAGGGTCAATCACCTGTTCTACAGAGCCTGTAAAAATAAGATGCAATGTTTTGTGTGTGTACGCACAGACACACACACACACATACACATATATATACATATACATACACATATAAGTATATGTAGGCAAACTATATAAATATGTATGTGTATTTATATATATACACACATGTGTGTATATATATAAAATCTCTAATGATGGACTTTGTACAAAAAGAAAAAATAATATTTCATCTTATTTATCTGTCATAGGAATATTTGTGTTGGTTTAATGTAATAAAAATCCCTACTGCAAAAAGATAGAAATATCTTTTCCTCTCCTTTTCTTCTTTTCTTTGTCTTTCTTTCCTCCTTGGCTTCATGCCTTCTTTCTTCTTTTTTTCTTATATTGCTTATTCTTTCCTTCTTTTTTTTTACTTCTTTCTTTCCTTTTCTTAACAATAGGAAAATGATTGATCTTGGTAAAACATTTTCAGGTTGTTGTTGGGTTTTTGTTTTGTTTTGTTTTGTTTTGTTTTGTGATATAAAGACAGTAATTTCTTTCTCAACCAAAGACATGGAGAGGAGATTATCCCCATCTACTGCATTTGGAGAGCTTAGGAGGTTGTCACAGAAAAGGCAGATTAATAAGTAATGTTAAAAATAATAAGCCTTTACTAAAAGCACATTTAACTCACACAACAGAAGGTTCCAAGTCTAACCTGAAACACAAAAGGGCAAGAAAAAGAAGAGTAGTTCAAGCTAAAGGATATATCTGGTTCTCAATAGCTAGAAAAATAAGGATAAAACCTGAATTCCAGTCATGAAAGAGGCATGGCAGGTTTAAGGTAAAAATCAATATTGGGTCATAGCAGCAGAAGTAAAGGAGGTGATAATGTGAAAAACTACCCTCTGAACTAGACCTTAAGTGACAACTTATTCTTGACATTTGTTCCAGTTGTTTGGGTATAAGGGCGGGATAATAATTCCTTAGATTAGTTCAATGATTAGACAATGATCAGGAAATTTATGAGGCATGAGATTTCACTCAGATACACTGAAAATGGTTCTCGACTTAATGGTAGGATGGGGAGAAAGATACCAGAGATTGGCTAGTAGATCTAGTTAAACAAAGCATGAATCATAGAATTGTTCCAGATTATAAATAAATTGAGAAAAAGGAGAAGGCTAAGTACTAGGCTGAAGGAGGGAATATAACCAGAATAGAGGCAGCTTATCACATACAAGCCTCAATGAAACTCAAACTACCAGAGAGAAATAGAGAAACTGTTCTCTAAGGTGATAATGTGAAAAACTATCCTCTGAACTCGACCTTCTTAAGTGATAACTTATTCTTGATATTTGTTCCAGTTGTATGGATATAAGGGCAGGATAATAATTCCTTAGATTAGTGCAGTGATTAGACAGTGATCAGGAACTTTATGAGGCATGAGGTTTCAATCAGATACACTGAAAATGGTTCTCCACTCATGGTAGTATGGGCAGAAAGATACCAGAGATTGGCTAGTAGATCTAGTTAAACACAGCACGTATCACAGAATTTTCCAGATTATAAATATTTAGGAAATTTGAGGAAAAGGAGAGGGCTAAGTACTAGGTTGGAAGAAGGCATATAACCAGAAAAGAGGCAGCATGTCACATAAAAGCCTCAATGAGCCCCAAATTACCGAAGAGAAATAGAGAAGCTGTTCCACAAAATATACTAAAACTATTGCTGAAGTGCATAAGAATGACTTTAGAATATATAGTAGATACAGATATAAATGGATTATCATGGTCTATCTTAACCTCACGGGAACTTGATTTCATTATCTGCAAAAATGAAAAGGTTATTGGATCAGATGAGCTACAAGGTGCCCTCCAGTTCTAAATATGATGAACTCATTATATAATCAGCTCCAGATCCTTTTTCTAATGGAAATACCTGGGGATAATATTTGGAATATGGCATGGCTTTACTCCTTCATATCACTCTCAACAAATTAAGAATGTCCCCTAACTAACTTCATGTCCATGTTACTCATTATAGTTCTATTACCTCTAACTATTTCCAAATCTTCTATTTTCACTCTCCTGATAATGGATTTAATAAATTTTCTGTTTGTTTGGGAAGTTTGATTCTCTTCTATTTACTTTAAACTTTTTTCCTCTCTAAAGGAACCCCCTTTTTTCTAGCACTCCAGGAGTCAATCAGTAAACCTCTGCTCATCTTATTGAGACTGCATGGATATGTCTCAGCTGTCATCTTTCCATACTGATGAGAAATCGTTGTTTTTGTTGTTATTGTTTTGGAGGATGGTAAAGGGAGATTGTTTCTTCCCATATGAATTCTCACTGGCTACCCAACTATTTTTTCTCTGAAATTTTTTGTGCAATACTTTAAAATACCTAAAATTTCATTACTACAGAAGGTCTCAATTGCTACAGATTACAAATCTTTTAAATTTCAGCATGTTGACAGTTTCATAAGTTTCTATGGCCCAAAATAAATAAAATAAAATCATTAGCTGGCAGTTAGCATCATAGACCTTCTCTAGGTCTCTATATGTTCCTCCTGAGGGTCAATAACAAGACCTGCCCTCCAGATTCCCTTAAATGGTCAGGGAGAGGAACAGAAATTTCCCAGTGGGTTTTCTATTCCTTTTCTGATACTGTCTGAAGTTTTAAAGAACCTTGTTGGCCAAAGCAGTATTAAAAGATTTTAAATTTTTTGTAAAATTTAAATTAGAAATTTTAGTAAAATATTAGGAAAAAGATTACAGGAATATACCACAAAAATCATGCACTTTTACCAGACTAAATTTATACCAGGAATGCAGGGTTGGTTCAATATTAAGAAAATATAAACAAAATTGACCATATTAATGACCAAACAGCAAAAGTTATGTGACATCATTAGATGTGGAATAATTTTTTTTTTTAAAAAAATGCACCCAATCTTATTAAAACAACTAAAAACCATAAGGATAAATGGAAGTTTTCTTAAAATAATAAGTAGTATCTGTCTAAACCAAGAAGAAGCATTTTCTGTAATGGGGATCAATTGAAAACCTTTCCAATAAGATCAAGAATGAAGTAAGGATGTCCATTATCACCATTATTTTTCAATATTGTACCAGAAATACAATTAGATAGCAATAAGAGAAGAAAAAGAAATTGAAAGAATAAGAATAGACAAACAAAACCATCACTTTTCAGAAGATATGATGGTATATTTAAAAAACCCTAGAGAATCAATAACAAAAAAAACCACAGTAGAAACAATTAACAATTTTAGCAAAGTTATAGGACACAAAAATAAATCCACACAAATCAACAGCATTTCTATATATTACCAATGAAACCCAGAAGGAAGAGATTAAAAAAAGAAATTCCATTTAAAAATGCAGATAGTATAAAATACTTATCAAGAGATACACAGGAACAATATGAACACAATTACAAAACACTCTTCGTATAAATAAAAACAGATTTAAATAATTGGAGAAATATTAATTGCTCATAGTTAGGCCACCAACATGATAAAAACGGCAACATTACCTAAATCAATTTGCTTATTCAATGCCACATCTACCAAAAAATTACTTTATAGATCTAGAAAAAAAATTCATCACTAGAAATAAAAGATCAAGACTATCAGAATCAATTAAAAAAATGTGAAGGAAGAAAGCCTAGCAGTACCAGGACTCAAACTATATTACAAAGCAATATTTATAATTAGGTATCAAGAAGCAAATGAATACAGTAGGCTAGTGTTTGATAAACCTAAAGATCCCAGCTACTGGAGCAAGAACTCATTATTTGACCAAAAAAAATGCTAGAAAAAGTAGAAAGTACTCTAACAGAAACCAGTTATAGATTCCAATTTCAGGTCAAAATGAGTAAGTAATTTAGACAAAAAGCACGATACTATAAGCAAATTATGAGTACATGGAAGAAATTACAGATGAGGAAATTGAGGGAGACAAGATCACACAACTAGTGAAGATGTGTGTGATCACATTTGAATTTAGGTCTTTCTGACTCAGACCCAGTGTTCTATCTACTATATCACCTAAGAGTATGCACACACACACACACACACACACACACACACACACACACGCACAGACATTATACATCATGGAATGCTACACCTTGGAATCAGATTAAGTATTGTAGGAAGTTCAGAAAAGTAGGTTGATGAACCTGAAATGATTGGAAAATGTAACATAGAAAAGACAGGCTCTAAGATGCATCTTGAAGAAAAACCTGTTAGGCATCAAGGAAAGCATTCCCAGTGGGAGAAATAGAAGAAGCAAAGGTAGCAGAATTTGGCAAAAGTTAAATGTCCCAGTGGGAGAGTGAAGAGGTCAATTTAATGATACTCTTGGGTGATAGTGATCACTTGGTACTAGAATTCATGATTGAGAACAAAAGGAAATCAGGGCTTACTCTAGAATGGTCTCTACAGGGAGAGAATGTTTGAAGTTTACTTTCATTGGAATTGGTCAAAGAGGGAATAACACATGCTCTCAGTTTGGCATAGAAATCTATCTTTCCATACAGGAAAGTTGGGGGGACAGAGATTAAAAAAAAGGGAGAGGCAGTGGTCAGAAGCAAAACATTCTTGAAGAATAATAGGTGAACTACACACCTGTCAGATTGGCTAAAATGACAGGAAAAGATAACAACGAATGTTGGAGGGGATGTGGGAAAACTGGGACACTGATACATTGTTGGTGGAACTGTAAATGGATCCAACCATTCTGGAGAGCAACTTGGAACTATGCCCAAAAAGTTGTCAAACTGTGCATACCCTTTGACCCAGCAGTGTTTCTACTGGGCCTATATCCCAAAGACATCTTAGAGGAGGGAAAGGGCCCCACATGTGCAAGAATGTTTGTGGCGGCCCTTTTTGTGGTGGCTAGAAACTGGAAACTGAAGGGATGCCCATCAATTGGAGAGTGGCTGAATAAATTATGGTATATGAATCTTATGGAATATTATTGCTCTGTAAGAAACGACCAGCAGGACGATTTCAGAGAGGCCTGGAGGGACTTGCATGAACTGATGCTGAGTGAAACGAGCAGAACCAAGAGATCATCATACACAGCAACAACAGTATTACATGATGATCAATTCTGATGGACATGGCTCTCTGCAACACTGAAATGTTTCAAACCAGTTCCAATTGTTCACTGAAGAAAACCATATACACCCAGAGAGAGGGAAATGAAATATGGACCACAACATAACATTTTCATGATCTCTATTGACATTTGTTTGCATTGTGTTGCCTTTCTCTGATTCTTTTTTTTTTCTTGTAGATAGGATTTTTCTTGCATAACTTCTCAAGCATTTCAACATTATTAGCATGTAGTGGACTTCCTGCCATCTAGGGGAGGGGAGGGGACTGGGGGTAAAATTTGTAATGGAAAGCTTTGTAAAGATCAATGTTGGGTAACTACCCATACATATGTTATACAAATAAAAAGCTTTAATAAAAAAAAAGAATAATAGGTGAAAGGTGAGACAGAATAAAATAAACAGAGGAGAAAAAATAAAGGAAAATATCAATCATAATTGTGAAAAAAAATTGGGAGCAAGTTTCTTTGATAAAAGCCTCATATTGCAAATATATAGAGAGAGGAATCAAATATATAAAAGTAAAAGCCATTCTCCAATTGACATATGATCCAAAATATGAACAGTTTTTAGATATAGTAATCAAGATTATCTATAGCCATGTTAAAAATTGTTCCAAACCACTACTGATTGGAGAAACACAAATTAAAATAATTCCAAGGTATTTTCACATGCCTATTAGATTGGCTACGCATTTAGCAGGAAATGTCTAAGGGTTTAAAGAAAGGATGGGTAAGATATAATGGAGAATGACAAATGTTGAAGGGGATAAGGGAAAATTGAAACATTAGTGCACTTTAGTGGAATTGTGAACTCATTAATCATTATACAGAGTAATTTAAAACTATGACCAAATATTTATAGCACCTCTTTTCTATAGGCAAAGAATTGGAAATTAAGAAGTGCCCGTCAACTGGGGAATGGCTAAACAATGTGTGCTATATGATTGTGATGGAATATATTGTGATATAAGAAATAATGAGCTTCATGCTTTCAGAAAAACTTGGAGACACTTACATGAACTGATGCAAATAACAATGAGTAGAACTAGGAAAACATTGTATAGAGTAGCAGCAACATTGTAAGATGATCAACTTAGCTCTACTCAGCAATATGATGATCCAAAACAATTCAGAAGGACTCAAGATAAAAAAAAATGCTGTCTATCCTGAAAGAAAGAACTGATGTTGTCTAAATGCAATTGAAGTAAACTTTTTAAACTTTATTTTTCTTGGATTTTTATTTTTGTCTGTTTTCTTTCATAATATGACTAATATAAATACATGTACATGTATAATCTATATCAAATTGCTTGCCTTGTCAATGAGGGGTAGTGGAGCAGGAGGGAGAGAATTTGGAACTCAGTTTCTAAAAGGAATATTGAAAGTTGTTTTTACATGTAATTGGGGGAAATAAAATGTTAATTTTTTAAAATAAATAAATAAAATACTCCCCACATTTAGTGGGAAATTTCTAAGGATTTAAAGAAAGGATGGGTAAGATATAATGGCCTAGAATTCTATAGAGGAAGTCAACAAGGAAAGATGGGACATTCTCAAGAATGAAATGTTAAAGATGCAAAGAGGAAATGTTGCAACAGTATAGAAAATGCAAGAATATAAAGAAACCAATATGGGAACATAGTGAACCAATAAACCAGTGCTTCTTGATGATTCCTTGCCATCCTGACTTTCTAGTCTCAAGTTTATACCTCCAACAGAAACCTAGACCCAAATCCCTAAAACTCTGGGCTCTGATTGGTGAGCTTTTACTTTATCTTACCCTCTCTAAGGCTTACTGTGTCCTTTCCAGGAATGGGTAGTATTGATTTAATGACTCTTCTCAGAACTCTAGCTGTAAAGCAGAGTGAAAGTTGGATGTTATATGTAACACAGCATGGTTTGGAGATGGTTGGGAAATGTTACCTAGAAAGAGTGTGGGTCTGTGAGCACTTAGAAAGAAAATAAAATAGGTCAGGCCAGATTCATCATCTCCTTTTTAGTGAGATCAAGGGTACATTACCATATTGTCACTATACCTAAATTTTTAGCAAATTGACTTGTGGACCAAAAAAAAAAAAAGAATAGATGATAATTCAATCATGTAGATTCAGAACTGCTTGAATTATCCAACCCAAAGAATGGGGCCATGTCAATTTGAAAATAGGTCTTTAGTGCAATTAGCAATCTGTCCTTGGCCGTGTGTTAGTCAATATTTTTTTCAATGATTTTAATGAAGGAATAGATGATATATTCGACAAACCCAAAAATGACATGAAATAGGAAAAGACAGCTAACAAACAGATGATAGTGTTAGAATCCAAAAAGATCATAATATATTAGAAAAAAAAGCTAAATCTAAAAAGATAAAATTTAATTTGGAACTTGGGTTCCAAAAATGCTCTTGTCCAGTACAAGGTGGGGGAGGGCATAGTTAGATAACAATGTGCACAAGATCTGATTATATTATTAGATTGTAGGGTCAGCATGATTTGACATTATGATTTCATAACTCCCCCCCCCAAAAAAAAGCTGTTGTAATTTTATATTGCTTACAGAGGCGTGCTGCCCCAAACAAGAGAGGTGATTATTCCACCCTGTTTTGTCCAAGTTGGACCACATCAGGAGCTCCATGTTCAATTCTGGCTGCCACATTTAAAGAAGGACATCAACAATACATATATGTACTTCAGTAGACTTGTTCCACTTGAACTCAGAGGAGAAAACTAGGAGCAATACTGGAGGATTTGGGGGTGTTGAAAAGAGGCATATTTAGAATTGAAAAATGGACATTTCCTAACAACTAACAGTTGTATATATGTGTGTATGTGTGTTTAAAATATTCATTATTTTTTTTAATTATTGGTAAAACCAGAGAGTAGTCTGACAGAAATTGGGCATAGATCAATAAATTACACTCTTTACCAAGATAAGATGAAAATGGATACATGGCCTAGATAGAAAGAGAAATATTACAAGAAAATTTGAAGAACATGGAATATGCTATCTATCAGACATGGACAGGAAAACAATTTAGTAGTAAAAAAGAGATAGAGAGTATGTGAGATATGATAATTTTTGAGGTGATGATTTTGATTACATTAAATCAAAAGTTTTGTCCAAATAAAACAAATGCAGCCAAGATCAAAGGAAAAGCAGAAAATTGAGGAGGAGAATGTATAGACAGATTTTTCAGATAAAGGTTTTATATCTCAAATATACAAAGAACTTTGTTAAATCTATAAAAATACAAGTCATTCCCACACTGAGAAACAGTCAAAGGATATGTTCAGTCAACTTTCCAATGAAGAAATCAAAACAATTTTAGTTATGTGAAAAAATTCTCTAAATCATCATTAATTAAATAAATGCCAATTAAAATAGCTTGAGATATCCTTTTATACATATCAGATTGGCTAAAATGATTGAAGGATAAAGTGACAAATGTTGGAGGGAATATAGAAAAATTGGGTCACTAATTCACTATTGATGGAGCTGTGAACTGATCCAACCATTTTGGAAAGAAATATGGAATTATGCCCCAAGAGTTATTGTCTATATCCTTTGACCCAGCAATACCACTATAAGGTCTGTTTCCCAAGAAGATTGGGAGAAAAGGAAAATCTAAATGATTAAATATTTGTTGTAGCTCTTTTTATGGAGGCAAAGAACTGGAAGTTGCAGGGATATCTTTGGGCATCAGTTGGTAAATGGCTAAACAAGTTGTGGTAAACAATCCTGATAGAATACTAGTGTGCTATAAAAAATAATGAGCTCTATGATCTTGGAAAAACATGAATAGACTTGTATGAAATAATGAAGACTGAACCAAGCAGGCCCAAGAGAACATTGAATACAATAACAACAATATTGTTTTAAAAATGACTTTGAACAAATAAATTATTTTGTCTATTATAAATACCCAAATTAACTACAAAGGAAAATGAAGGAAGATGCTATCTGCATCCAGAGAAAGATCTGATAATTAAAAGTATGTACAGAATGATTTTACATATATATATATATATCTTTAAATATATATATATATGTATGTATATATATATATATATATTCATATCTAATGGTAGCCATAGCAGGGTAGAGATAAATGGGGATGGGGAGGAGAACGTTACATAATCTCTTTATTACATATTAAAAAGGAATAGCAAGTAGTATATAATAGTTTCAAGTTTCAATAATCATCTTTCTTCTACTATGTTATGGAAATATTGTTGTATGTCTTAAGTTCAGAATAAAATAAATTAAAAGATATAAATAAATTTTAAAATATGTAAGAGCCAGGGAAAGTAATGGAACCTTTGAACAGATTCCTGGTCCAATTGAGCACTGAAAGGGAAGATACCAGTTCTCTAAAACACGAAAGTTCTAAGGAACTCCACTATTGACCTGAAAGTTATCAAAAAAATTGAACTATATCATCCTTTTGGACTCTAATATTCTACTATAGTCTATTTTGCAGTGATGCAGTGGAAGATTGTTGTCTTTTAAGTTAGAGGACTTAGGTTCAAATCCCAGTTCTACCACTTGCTCTTTGTGTAATATTGAACAAGCCACACAGACTCTGTTGCTTAGTTTCCTCATTTATAAAAGGAGATGTTTGAACTAGATAATCTTTATGGTTCTTTCCATCTCTATATCAATATCTATATTTACAATTACATATGTGCAACTATAGTTTTGTTTAAGATTCATTTCCTGGAATATCTACATAATAAATTCACAGCTATGCTTTTGTTTCATACTGGCATTTATCAAGTTCAAAAATTTAGCCTCTAGAAATTGATTTGTCAGTATTGAGGCAAGTCAGAGACCTAATTGCATTATTGATCTATACTTCCTCTCTGCTAATTTTTAGGCATTTTGAGAAAGAACTGAAAAGTGTAGATCAAAATTTGAACCATTATTCTTGGGAGGAACAGTTTTAACCCTATTTTTCACTGCAGATTGAGCCTTTGAGTTCATTATCCCCATTCTGTTCAACGGAAAAGCAATTTATGGCTGAGTATGAACAGCACACAAATATCCAGATAAAAAGTAGAAAAATCAGTCAAGAATTTGTTCCATTGGAAGTCACAAATTCATGGAGATTTTTTTTAATCAGATGAATTTTCCCCTTTGAGAGAAATACTGAGTTTGATGCCAACTTCATTCAAGCTCATTTATGATTGCTCCTGCTAAGACTAATGTGATGTTACTGATTTTAGTGACAAGGATTTTATAATTGGATTAAAATAAAAGTAACTCCAGTGTAAATTGTCAAAGTACTCTAAACTTCCTCTATCCTAATCCCATTCTTTCCTTGCCTGACCCATAAGCAGAGAAACCTAAATTATTGGTGATTAGATTACTTCTCAAATTTTAGTCTTTTGCTAAGTAGGGTGATGTTAAGTAATGGTAATCCTAATTAAGGTACTATCCAGTCTCAAATTTACAACCAAACCAACCAGTTTTACAACTCAAAGGAATTTAATCTAGCCCCAGAATTGCAGCTAAAAAACACAAAAGAATGAAAAAGCTGGTAACCCCACTCTAGCTCTAAAAATCAATGTATACAATTCCTATTCAAATAAAATTTTAAAAGTTTTTAAAAGTTCAAGAATGAAGTAAAATGGAAAATGTAAGAAAAATAAGGAAAATGAGTTAATTAATTAGAAATGAGTTAATTTGAAAACTTGCAGTAAAAGTAGGTATCTTCCTTCAATAGTTTTCAGACCAGTACTTAAATGGGATTGTAAACATTTGGAAATATCCAGATATTGCTCATATCTCAAACATGAGGAATAATCAGTCCCAACTTGCTGATATACATCACTAAAGGATTAATCATATCTGTACCCAGAAGGACCGCTGTACCCTTTGTGGATAAAATAAAGGCACTAAAGCATTATAAACATTATAAGGTAGTTGGAAAAGATTTTCAATGAATTCACATCACACACAGACACACACACACACACACACAAATTTATCAAAAATAGCAAGGGACAGCTCCATAAGAAAAAATATTCTAAGCAGAATTTGAATTTTATTTATGTCAAGATTTTTTTTAATGAGAAAAGTCACTTTACTTCTGTGCCTCAGTTTTTCATCTGTTAAATAAAAAGTTCAGACTAGATATCTCTAATGTCTCTTCTCAATCTCAATTTCAATTTTATGATCTATGATTGGGGTAACATCTGGTTTTGCCCTTAGCCAGAACTGCACTGGTCTTCCTCCACTTACCTGTGATCAACACAGCTTTCCCATCCACAGGTAACATTTCTTGACTGCTTGAATAAGACAAAGAAATGCAACATGCCATGGAGAACAGAGTCCAACCCCAGAAGACTGATAAACTGGAAAAGCAATAGGCTCCCCATAGGCAGAGCAGAGCCGAGTGACAGATCACCACTGGGGAGCTCAGGGTTTTGCTCTGGCTCTTCTTGAATTTGTACAGAGCTGTTCCTCCTAACACCACAGTAACACCCAGAAGGAGAAGCCCAGTCATCCTCAAAGCCTGGAGGTCATACATGTCTGTGTGTGTACAGAAGCTTCATGCACCTAAAGCAGCCTAGGCAATGTGAACAGAGGTGAAGGCAGGGAGAAAAAAAAAGCACACCTTGAATGGGCATGGCCTGAGCCAAATCACAAAGGGGCATGTTTCAAATGGGTTATCTAAACTCCTGTCTACTGGGATCCAAAGGCCAGAATACTTCCTCTTCCCTTATTCTGCTCCTTCCAGCTCCACCTTTGGAGTGATAACCCTAGCTGGATAATGATTGACAGAGTCAGCCCTAAACAGTAACAAGCCCTAACCCAGAAAAAAATAAGGCTATTGCACTTTCCATCACAGGTTCATATGACTATGCAACCTCAATCTGTAAGGTAACTTGGCAAGCCTCTATTCCAACCTCTCTGATTTTACAAAGAAATTGAGACCTAGAGAGGAGAAGGGAATTACTCAAGATGATATGTCAAAATTCAAATTTTTCAGAATTCAAATACAGGTATCTCACTACAACTGGGAACAAAAGTGTTCCTGATTCAAAATCCAATGTTCTTTCTGTTACATTATGAGTTTGTCAAGATCCATGTTTGATTAAGACCATTTCACTAAATAACAAAGGTTCCCTCCTTAGCAATGTTCCATTTTTTGACAACTAGTAGACAAACAAATATAAAACTTAATACTACTACTAATAATAATAATAGTAACTTCTTATATTCATACATCATTTTAAAGTTTATGAGTTGTTTTCACATTTGATTTATTTGATTCTCACAACAAGTCTCTGAAGTAGGCAACAAAAGCATTATTTCCCCCATTTTACAGATGAAGGAACTAATGTTCAGGGTGAAGAAGCAATTTGCCTGCAGTCATACTGTTGGCAAGTGGCTGAGCAGGGAACTAGAATCCAGATATTCTGGTTTCAACTCTAGTGTTTTTTTTCCTACTACCCCAAAATGCCTGTCTTTCAAAGCTATGTACTCCTCTAATGACATCTGACACAGAGGATGGAGGAACCTTTCTCAAGACTCCAGTAAAACAGCACCTCACAGGTGCCTTAGATATATATCCTTCTATTTTCTTTAGACATGGTATCATTTATGTAGTTTTAAGAAGGGCCAGAGAAACAAAATGGAATTGAGCTCTATTTATTTAATAGCTCTGCCCTTCATTAAACAAAGAGCATTAAATAGGTAATAGGTCCATTATGTATTTTTCTATAACCCACTAAAAAAGAACATTCCTGGAAAAGAAGAATCTGCCCAAATGGGAAACAAGAAACAAGTCTGGACTAGCATGGATTGCTAAATATTATTATTTCTTTGGTCTTCCCAGTTTTTATATAACACACAGAAGTGAATTGGGTTTGGAGAGGACCTAGTTCTGCCACTTTATAGATTGTGTGATCTGAAGCAAGCAACAATGTCGTTAGGTCTCAGTTTTTTCATCTATAAAAGAAGGTTGGATTCTATAACCTCTAAGCCCCATCCAGTTCTAAATCTCTGATCTGATAATCTTCTTATTTGAAAAAAAGCAAATCTGTGTATCAAAAAACAGTTCAGTCTCTTTAGTGAAAAATCAATTTAGAACCATGAGTGAATATATTCTTATGTCACATGGTCAGCAGACTAAGAGTGATCAGATTTAAGTGGATGAAATATAGTTGTCATAGTTTTCACATTCTCTTTTAGTATTTTGTTGCCACTCTATGCTTAGTAGCTTTCTTGACAGATACTCAGACCCACATAGACCCCACAGAGACCTGAAAGAAAGCAGCTCCATAGCTCCCACCTCTATAGTTCATGTATTCCCTCTCCCTGGTATCTTCTCAACCTTTTACTTCCCACTCTTCCTTGGAATTGAAGATCTGCCAAAGCAAGATTCTTTATTAAATAACAATGACCATATTTCCAGGTGAAAGGGACCATGATGCAATATTTTGTGAGGAGGACTTTCAGTAAAGAATCATGAAATCATAAATCTTAAGTCTAACAGTATAATCAAACTCAATTCTTTCAGTTTATAGCAAAGGAAAAATGAGGGCCAAAGAGGATTAAGTGTTTTGCTCCAAATTGCACAGATAATCAAATAGCAAAAAAAATTTAATTATTTTGTTTTTATTGATTTTTTTATGCCACATTTATTTCTGAATACAATCCTCCTCCCTTTCCTACCCAGCAAGCCATCCCTTGTAATAATTTTTTAAAGCAGAAAAAATAAGAAGTTCAACAAAACTAACCAATACATTGACCATGTCTGACAACTAATACAATAGTCCATAATCCTATTTTTCTACCTCTCCTATAAAGTGAGGGAAGGTGCATTTTCTCAACCTTTTTCTGAGGTGAAGCCTAAACATTGTATGAAAAGCAGTTCTGTGGAATAGTTTCAATTTTTTTACTTACGTTTTTGTTGTCATTGTATATATTGTATATATTGTTTTCTCTGTTCTGCTTATTTCATTCTGAATCAATTCACATAAGTTTTTCCAAACTTATCTGAATTCTTCATTTTTTTTTCATTTCTTATGGCACAGCAACATTTCATTCTGTTTGTGTGCCACTAATTGTTTAGCCATTTCCCAAATGATAGGCACCTGTTTTTTTCTAGTTATTTGCTACTACAAAAGTCATTGCATTCAACGTTTTTGGTGTATATGAAATCAGCCTTCTTGTCTTTGTCTTTCTTATGATATATGCCTACTGGTAAATTTCTAGGTAAAAGAGTATAAAAATCTTAGTCATTTTTATATTAATTCTAATTTACTTCCAGAAGGCTTAAACCAAATTCATAGTTCCACAAATAGAATGTTAGTTTCCTGTCATCCCACAATCTGAGAAAAACTATTTCCATTTTAGATTATTTTTGCCAGTTTCCAAGATATGAAATTAAATCAGAGACAGGATTTGAACTCAGCTCCCATGATTTCAAATTCAGTACTATTTCCTTACAATTCCTCAAAAGTGGTATAATATTATGTCATGAAATTCAAATTCAATTACAAAAATACACAGGGAGTCAAATGTAATAAGGATGTATGTTCTTCTACAAATAGTCAGGACCGTGGACAGTGGTGGCTGTCAATCAACTCAAAAACCTGTCCACTACTGCTGCCTCACCCTCTCAGATCCTTTCTTATTCACTAATTATATGATTCATTCAGTCTCACAACTCATGTCTCCATCTTCCTGGCCTTCTCCCTTTCTTTCCTTCCTAGCAATGTTGTGTCAATCACAGATCTCTATTCAAAGGGTCATTACTTTAGCAAGCAGTTTAACTAGATTAAGTAAACTAGTAATAAAATGCAAGTATCAGATTTAGGTGTTACAAAACCAGCAGCCATGGTAGTTCCCTTTCAGCACCACTCCAGAGTGATGGGAAGGGGAGAGGTACTTTAACAAGCAGAGGGGAAGAAACAGAAATATTCATCCTAAATGTAAACCTTATGATTCCCACTGGGTGCAGGGAAAGAGGTGGTTTTAGTCAATCATTCAATTCTATTATCAGATATAAGTTGGACTTGATATTCATTGCTTGAATGGTTATGAAAAGTTAATCTTACCCCTATTGGCTTTCCATCGTGATTGTTCATTGACTCAGCCTTTGCCCCAAAGCAACCATTACTTCTTCTGACAGATGGCTTCTGCTATAAGAGAAAGCTACCCAACTGCCATAGAAACAGTGCAAAGAATAGAAAAAGAACTTTTCCATTGCCACCATTTCTCCGAGTTTCTTTATCTCTTTGTGTGTATGTCTTTCTGTCTCTCTGTCTCTGTCTCTGTCTTTGTCTCTGTCTCTGTGTCTCTGTGTCTCTGTCTCTGTCCCTGTGTCTCTGGGTCTCTGTCTTTGTCTCTGTCTCTGTGTCTCTGTCTCTGTGTCTGTGTCTCTGGGTCTCTGTCTTTGTCTCTGTCTCTGTGTCTCTGTCTCTGTGTCTCTGTCTCTGTGTCTGTCTGTCTGTCTGTCTGTCTCTCTCTCTCTCTCTCTCTCTCTCTCTCTCATCATGAAAATCCACACAGAGCTATTCCAAAAGAAACTTTCATTTTTATCATTTCATCCCCAGTAACTAATAAAGTAATTGATACAGACCAGGTGCTTAATAAATGCTAGTTCTTTTCGTTGAGTGATCACTCCAAAAGTATATCAATCTAAACAAATTTCATTCCAATTGTGTGTCAATAATTGCTTTTCTCCTGAGAGTAGAAAACATAGCATCACCTCCTGTGCATGCTCATTTTGGAAATTTGGAAACATAGTCACTTCTAAAATATAAAACCCAATATTTACCAATCACTGGCAAATACCAAGTTAGGAAATTAACTAAACATACTCTTTTGTGAAAATTGGTTCATATGCACCTTGCATGTGCATGTAGATAACACATATGAAAATTTATGCAAAATTTTTGTTATTATTCATAAACGTATTTAGTTTTTGCTCTTCAAAACAATTTTTCACTGTTTTTGTTCCATTATGAATTTTAATACTAAAAGTCAGGAAAAGAGGGCTTTAATTTTCTTACAGGTAGAAGCAGCTCTGAGAGAGGCATTCCTTAGATTAAGAAATTCAACCTAACCTCTCAAAGACACTAGATTAGAAGCAGAAGCTGAGATCACAAAAACCTATCATTCCTAACCACTTTCCTCCTGATTGTAGCTTTACACAGGTACAGCATAGTTCATATATTTAGAACTGGAAGAGACTTTTGAAGTCATTGAGTTTAATTCCATTATTTAACATGTAAAGAAACTAAACAGAGGAGTGTAGTGACTTGACCAAGATCATAGATGCTAAATGTCTGAGGGAAGATTTAAACCAGGCCTTCCTAACTCTCCATTCAGCACTCTCCATCTTGAATGTCTCTTTTCACATATTCTGATCCCCAAATCACCTCAGGCTAGGGACATGTCTCAAAAATGAAAAGAATTATCAGTCTTCTTGATTTCCAGTTCATCAGACATATCCTGGAAGAGTAGACCTAAGATTAGGACTGACTATCTAATCCTTGGGGAAGTCCACATTGCCATCTGTTTGATTTCCTCATTGACCATTATCTACTCACCCATGGATTGGCCAATAGAGATCATTAGCTTATTTTTCCCTTACTTTAGTGTTTACACTTTAGAGTTAGCTGAGGCACTAGGAGGTTAAGTGACCTGCCTGGATGTATCAGAAGTGGGAGCTTCCTCTCTATCCATAAGACCATACTCTAAGAATATAAGAACAGGTACCAATCTGCATTGGGTCAAGGAAGTTTCTCAGTAGGAGCTCCCTATATCAATGAATGAATCACAAAGCTGATTAAAAAATGATGCTATGGGACAGGTAGATGGAGCAATGGATAGACCACCAGCCCAGACAGCAGGAGGACCTGAGTCCAAATCCCATCTCAGACACTTAACACTCACTGTGTGAAAAGTGACTTGGGCAAGTCACTTAACCCTAATTGCTTTGCAAAATATGTTAATAATGTTAATTTTGATGATAACTCATATACTGATTCTATATCAATATCTGGACCAAATATTACTTCTATTTCCTGTGAATGAGAAAATTTAAGCTATATTATAACTTGTTAAGCTTAAAAAGAACAGTATAACACACACAAAAAAATACTGTCCTTGAAAGCAGAAGGTTTAGATTCTACTTCCAGTTTTATTGCTAACTTGCCTGAAAATATTAGGCAAATCATTTCCATACATTAAATCTCAACCTTCTCTTCATAAAATAATGAATTGGACTTGCTCCTTTCAGGTCACTGATTTTATAATTCTCTTCCATCTCTAAAGTTTTGTGAGCTACAAAGCACTTCTCTTTAAAAGTCAAGCAGTAATATATCTCTACCGGTGATTTTTCTATGGGAAGCCATATAGCTAATCTAGTGAGTTTTCAAGGCACTCATCTCCCTGTCTAAAAAATTGTTAATAAAAATAAACAAAGATTGACAAAATTAATGATAATGTTGCTTGTTTATCACAAACAATGCTACACTACCTTCCTTTCATATAACGGACTATTCTAAGGTACTCTAATTTCAAGATATTTCATGAGTCCACATCTACTCAGAATCATAGTTCATGAGCCCCCAATAATGGTGGTGTTTGCTTTTACTAATCAGTCAGATGACACAATCAATTCAAAGCAAAATATCAAAACAAGAAAAGCAGCAGTAGAATACTTTCCCCATAAACCTGTGGCACACACACTCTTCCAAATGGGCATACCTAAGGAATGTCCGTTGACAGGAATACATGGGAACTTATGTATAAGGGCACACATCATACATGTGATGAGAATGCATACATAGTTGAAGACAATTCTTCTTCTATTTCTGATAGGACAGTCTTCCAAAACTGTCCTCAAAAAAGTCAAGAGTCTTTGTGGTGGGTTGGGTGTATTATTCCTTAAGCATATCTTGTATCTTGTTTATACAGTAAAACAATACAGATTTTCACATTCAGTCTTTTTCAAATAATCCTCATTTCCCAAAGCTATTCTGCTTCCATTCATTTTCTGGTAAACCAATGCCTAATTTTCAAACGTATTATGTTAGTAGACATTAAATTTACAGTAGTTACATGATATATGCATGTTTAGACTCTTGTGGCTCAATAAACCATTAGCCATTTGTAATAGTTTTATACCATCCTTCTGCCTTCATTGTTCCCTTGGCTATCAAATTCTTAGATCATAAAATCAAATGCCTTCTCCTCTATATGCTGGTAGAGAATGAAAAATTAAACATGGGTTTGCTGGATAAATTTTGCCCTGCCAAACTGAGCATCTACTTTTTGAGCATTCCAACCTGGTAACTTCAGAATTCACTGATTTTGGACCAAATATGAGACCAAATGTAAGTCCCTTAAGACTTTCTATCTTTCTATCCCATTCATTTATATTTATCTCTAGCTGCTGTTCTACTTTGGTGAATTGTTCTATGCAGGATAGATTGTCATGGCTAACCCTGGAGAAAGAGAAACCATTGGAATAGGAACAGCTAAATATTCCGATTGATAAGCTTCTGAACATCCTATTGCATGGGGCTACCTATCTCAAGCTTAAATATTCCTCAGGAAAAGATCTACTATACATCCCTTTGGGGAAAAACCTTGGAATCCTTAGTTTAAAAACTAAAAATATAAGTGTATCCTCTTTAGGAGGAAAAAAAGTCTTAACCTACCCAGTACCAGCTTTTTTTTTGCATAAGGGAAAACTATCAGTTTTCAGACTTTTGGTAAGTGTTGATTTTCTTTCTAAAATAATACACTACTACTAGGGGTCAACAGCCTAACGAAACAGTAAGCTAGTTAAATAGCACTTAAACACATCGTCTGGTTTTTTAACCTTTCTTTTCATTAAAGGCCAAGGTTAGAAATGCCTTATATTTCATGTTTAATATGTAATTACCACACAGTCCCCTCTCTGGATCATTTTAGGGGTTCCCATTTCAGTAAATTGATAAGGACTATTTTAGTCTAAGTCCTTCCCTCCACTTTCAGTTTTTATTAATCCTGACATTTTTTTGATCTTTTATGTAAATGAATAAGAGAAAGAAAAAAGAATAGATTCCCTGGAAGAAGTCACTGTGAGGAATTGCCCTCTTTCTTAATTCTTTACACCAGATTTTTTTTCTTCAAAATCTAAACAATTATTTAATTAAAGAATGCATTGAAATAATATAATACTGTGAAGGAATTTTTTTTTGCAAAATAAGGGGAAAAATAGAAAAATATAGAATGATAGAAAAAGTGAAAAAAATTGTAATATACCTAACAGAACATTGGAAAGGATTCAAAATATGTTAACAATAAATTTCTATTTCAAGAAAGCATATATAATAATAGAAGATATTGTATTCATAACTGTCCATCTTTTCTCTGTTTCCTTGTAGGTTTTCTTTTGTTCTCTGTTGTGTACTTTTTACTTTACTTTTCTCCCTTGTCTCCTTTCCTCCCCAAAGCAGACTGTAATTTGGGCTGGGATTTATTTATGTATCCATATGTTTTGCTCTAAATTTTTATCTTTATTATATATATGTAGCCAGCCAAAGATTTTGAATAGCTTTATACATGTATAAAATCTACACTCTCATTAAGTGTGAGCTAATATAAAATCTACTATAACTTTGTCCAGTTTGTCTTTTATAACTGGCAGAATAGTGCAGTGAAAAATATAATGGATCTGAGTCAAAGAACCTAAATTCTACCTCTGTCACCTTTATGACTTGGGCAAGTCATAGAGTAGAATATAAGCTTCTTGAGAGTAGGAACTATATCATTTTTTTTCATTTATCTTTCTAGTGGCTAGCACAGTGACTGGCATAATTAAGCTACTATAAAATTTAGAGAAGGAAAAGAGCTTCCTTTTTCAGGACCATAGACACCAGATATGAAGCCAGTCCTTAAATGCTTAAAAGCCAGTCAGTGAAGTGGGAAGAGCGCTAAAGTAGAATTTTACTGATATTCCTGTTTTTTAAAAAAAAATTACAACTTTATGGAATTCTTCCTATAACATGGTTGTAAATTTTATTCAAATATTCACTCAGTATCTCTTGTCTACCCAGTTTTTTGGTAGGCAGTTATAAATACAAAGAGCATGGAGTCATAGATGTAAAGCTAGAAGGAAAAGTATAGGTTATCTAAAGCCAACCCAATGATTTTATTGATGAGGAAACTGAAGACCAGAAAAAATAATGTTCAGATCTATCAATAAACCTTTGTTAATTACTTTGTGCATGTCACTATGCTAGCCACTGGAGAGACAATTGAAAAAGTTATATAGTTCCTACTCTCAAGGAGCTTATTACATTCTACTCTATGACTTGCCCATGGTCACAAAGGTGATAAAGCTAGGATTCAGGTTCTTTGACTCCAGGTCCAATATACTTTCCATTGCACTATTCTGCCTTTCACAAAAGACAAACCCATAAAGCCATTTTTACTTTTTATGAAAGCAAAGTGAACATATTGAATTCATTTCCAAACATCTTGCTTCTGGATTTAACCTCCCATTCCTCTTTCACCATGAGATTTCAAATGGAAATAATATAAAACTATCCAATAATCAAAAGGTATTACAAAGGCTAGATTTCTTTTGGGAGTTGAAGGAGGCAGATAGCTACAGAAGAAAGGTATAGGATTTATTACAACCTGAAATAGTCTGCTTCATATGTTACCGTTTAGAAAAACAGGAAAACTTTGCCAAATGATCAAAAATATTTCTCCATTTAGACAATCTCTCCATAGTTGCTCAAGTCAGCCTATAAGCAACAGAAAATTGATTTCCTCCTTGTGGTTGTATCTATTTTTTGATGTGATAGGAAAACACAAAGCAGAGATTATTTAATTCTATTAAATTCAATAATCATGCATTAAGTATCTATTATGTGCCAGACTCTGGGGTACAAAGATAAAAGCAAAAACAAAAAAATCAAAAAACTATACAGTCCTAGTTCAACAATCTGGTACTAAATAGTCACTGAATAGTCACCCAGATGAACTCTGCAAGACCTGCTCCTGAGAATTGATTCCTTTAAATGTGCCTCATATATACAGAGCTGGTTGCCTTTTTAAAACCTACCAAGCAAAGACTGATCATTCAATCAACTAATAGTTAACCATCCTATAATTCCATCCTGTTAAAGTAGGAACTTTCCATACACACACACATACACACACACACACACACACACACACACACACACACACACACACACA
>JAJPUD010000129.1:636223-651593 GCA_023553655.1 Myrmecobius fasciatus
ACACACACACACACACACACACACACACACACACACACACACACACACCAGTAACTTTTTTTCCTTAAGGCTATTCCACTTTAATATTCTTGACTTTGTAGGTCAGTGAATCAAATTTTATTCCACTTTGTAGAAAGTATGTACCTTAAAAATCATTTAAAAGTCCTTTCCCAGGAATACAATGAACATCATATTCCTCTATGAATAAGATATAGCATTAAAATTATTTGAGAAAATTAGCTAGTTGTGTCAGTGGCCCAAATTCCTAAGCACCAACATTTATTTTTTATTTTATTTCTAATTTATGGAATAAAACAAATATTTCCATAACATAGTACAATAAAAAAATGATTGTATATGAAATTGCAAATCTACTATGCACAGTATTATTCCTTTCAAATACAGAATGAAATTATTTTGCAAATTTCTTCCCCTCCCTCCATTTATCAGTTCTTATTCTAGATGCAAAATAACTTACTCAAAGTCATACTTAAAACAATATTGCTGTTATTGCATACAACGATCTCTTGGTTCTGCTCATTTCACTCTTCATTATTTTATGCAAATCTTTACAGGTTTTTCTAAAATCAGTAAATTTATCATGTCTTCTAACACAGTAGTATTCTGTCACAATCATATATTACAATACATATTGTTTAGTCATTCTCCAATTGATGGGCATCCCTGCAATCTCCAGTTTTTTCTCACCACAAAGAAAGCTACTATAAATATTTTAAAACATATAGCTTCTTTTCTTGCTCCATAATGAACTTTGCTAATGACTAAGTAGTGGTATTTCTGAGTCAAAGGGTATAGGTAGTTTAAAGAAGAAAGGATTTATTACAACCTGAAATAGTCTGGGTACAATTTGGGTACAATTCTAGATTTCTTTCCAAAATGGTTGGATTATTTTATAATTATTTTGTACATTTTGCAATTATGGATTAGTGTCCCAGTTTTTCCACATCCTCTCCAACACTTGTCACTTTTTCCTATAATTTTAGCCAATCTGGTAAGTGTAAAATCATTTTAAGGATATTTTAATCTGCATGTCTCTAATCAACAATGATTTACATTATTATGTTACTATAAATTGTTTTGATTTCTTCATTGGAAAACCACCTGTTCATATCCTTTATTTATCAATTGCGGAGTGACTAGTATTCTTATAGATATGACAAGATATGACAAAGTTCTTTACATATTTTATATGTGAGATCTTTTTCTTTTCTTTTCTTTTGCTGAGGTAATTGGGGTTAAACGACTAGAGGTATGTATCTGAATCTTATATTTTATATAGTAATCCATTTCTCATTAATTTATATTCCTGCTTCTAAACAACAAGTCTAAACAACAAGTGCCTCTAGTCTGTATACAATCTATGTCTTCATCATTGTGGACAAATTTCTTTATCATTTTCAAAATATGGTCATTTTTTTAAATGTCACAAAGAGAAATTTAGTATAACTTACCCATCCAATAATTCTGTTTAGATCAAAGCCTTTTAGACTGAGTCTCTGAGATATTTTAATTTCATCTACTTCATCAATAACTGGTGTAATATCCCCAGAATCTTCTTCAATACAGTTATGTTTCCAGGTTGAGGGAATACAGGCACATCCATCACTTTCTTCTGAGGATGTTGACTTAATTATTTTATCAGCTATTTGATGTTTGTGGCTTTTTATCATCTATGTGAGATACAAATCTACATGCCTTTTTCAGGGGGTGTGAGTATATAACAGCATTTATAGATCAGGTACAGTTGATACATTTGTAGCTTTGTCTTCCAAGACCTTTCATTGTAGTAACCATGGTATACTACTATGTTAAAGTATATGGCTTCAAACAGACCTCCAATTATTTGTAGAGCTTCTGCCATTTTGGGGGTCCTTGGTAGTAGATTTGGCTTTCCTTGGATAAACCTGGATTCTCTATAATTCTAAGAAAAATGCAAGTTACTTGTACTTCACCTCTGTGTTCATAATACTGGCAAAAGTTTCTTCTGTTATTTCCATCTGAGAAGGTATGATACAAAAATCCATCTGAAAGTCAATGTTTATCATAAATGGTTGATGAATTTGGTATAAAATCCTGTAGCTCAGTACAGAATAAGGAGCCAAAGTTACCTGACATTCCCAAAAGAGATTATGATGCCTCTGAGAAGGGAAAATTCTATTATTGATGGGGCATCCTTATATAGGAGTGATGCCCAACTATCTCTGAACCTAAAACTGGGTCTATTGGCAGTTCATGTAGTATAACTTATTATCACTATATTATTAAAATCATATTATTAATATTTATATTAATCATGCTATCAATATCTATTATATTAATATAATTGTATTATCAACTAATTACATAATATAAAATATATAATATGATATATTATCAATAATATATTATATAATTAATATTTTACTATATTATACCATATCAAAGTCCTACTCAGTGGAGCAAGGGTCAAATAATATCTCTTAAGCCTAATGGTTCCTATTATTAGATAATTATTATATAAGAGGAATTATTAAATAGTAGATAGAAGATGAGGTCCCGAATCAGGAAGAACTATGTTTAGATTGACATATATTGACTGCATGACTCTGAACAAAACATTTAACCTCTTAGTGCCCTAGGCAATTAAGACTATAAATTGCAGAACATTGCTAATCTACATTAGTAAGGGGAATTTCTTCGCCAGGAATACCATAAATAATGGTCTCCAAAATTTTGATCATGTATCCTATCAGAAAACATTTTTTAATCCAAAACCCCACATATATATATATATATATATGTATATGTATGTATTATATACATATATATTTATAAATTTATGTATTCACTATTTATTAGTGTGCTATTGGAATCTTAATACATGTACAATATAAATAAGGAAAATGAAATAAAATTGAATGCTGATTTATTTATTAATGTGCAAAATTTTCTGCTTTCACTAAAATATCATCAAGAACACATTTAATGAGAACAATAATAGGATATACTTCATCATTTTTGAGAATGTTAATTTAACATTTTGTAGTAGAATAATTTGGAGGTGTGGTTCAATGGCTAGTTTATTTTGACAAGAGATGTAAGAAGAGGAGAGTTTTATAGGTGATATGTTTTTGACCATAAAAGCCTGGGTTACATACCAAGATAAGATCTAAATGGGTTCATGATCTAGATATAAAGAGTGATATTGTAAGCAAATTAGAGGAATGTAGTATAGTTTACCTCTCAGACCTGTGGAGATGGAATAAATTTATGTCCAAAGAAGATCTGGAACTCCTAATTGAACACCAGATAGATAATTTTGATTATATTAAGTTAAAAAGTTTCTGTACAAATAAAACTAATGCAGACAAGATTACGAGGGAAGCATTGAATTGGGAAATCATCTTTACATTTAATGGTTCTGATAAAGGCCTCATTTCTAAAATATATAGAGAATTGTCTCATATATATAAGAATTCAAGCCACTCTTCAATAAGATAAGTGGTCAAGGGATATGAACAGACAATTTTCAGATGATGAAATTAAAACCATCTCTAGTCATATGGAAAGTTGCTCCAAATCACTATTGATCAGAGAAATGCAAATTAAGACAACTCTGAGGTACCACTACACACCTGTCAAATTGGCCAAAATGACAAGAAAAGTTAATGATGAATGTTGGAGGGGATGTGGGAAAACTGGGACACTGATACATTGTTGGTGGAACTGTGAACGGATCCAACCATTCTGGAGAGCAATTTGGAGCTATGCTCAAAAAGTTATCAAACTATGCATACCCTTTGACCCAGCAGTGTTTCTACTGGGCCTATATCCCAAAGAGATCTTAGAGGAGGGAAAGGGCCCCACATGTTCAAGAATGTTTGTGGCAGCCCTTTTTGTGGTGGCTAGAAACTGGAAACTGAAGGGATGCCCATCAATTGGAGAGTGGCTGAATAAATTATGGTATATGAATGTTATGGAATATTATTGCTCTGTAAGAAACTACCAGCAGGACGATTTCAGAGAGGTCTGGAGAGACTTGCATGAACTGATGCTGAGTGAAACGAGCAGAACCAGGAGATCATCATACACAGCAACAACAATATTACATGATGATCAATTCTGATGGACATGGCTCTCTGCAGCAAAGAATTGTCTCAAACTAGTTCCAATTGTTCACTGAAGAAGACCATATACACCCAGAGAGAGGGATATGAAATATGGACCACAACGTAACATTTTCATGCTCTCTATTGAGGTTTGCTTGCATTGTGTTGCCTTTCTCTGATTTTCTTTTTTTTTTCTTGTAGATAGGATTTTTCTTGCACAACTTGTCAAGTATTTCAGTATTATTAACATGTAGTGGATTTCCTGACATCTAGGGGAGGGGAGGGGACTGGGGGTAAAATTTGTAATGGAAAGCTTTGTAAAGATCAATGCTGGGGAACTACCCATACATATGTTATACAAATAAAAAGCTTTAATAAAAAATAAATTATTTAATTTTTAAAAAAGCCTGGGTTAGAATGGTTTTAAGCTATCCTTAGCTCATATCTCAAGGAAAAATACAAACTTATTGTAAGGTTTATTATAATGATAGTGGATATGTACCCATATTTAAAATAATCTTAATAATTTTTCATGTTTGTCAGCTCTAATTAGATGCCATTGTTTTTGACCCACAAAGGAGCAGACAGTTCCACTATTGTTGTATTGCTCATTCATGCTCACAGTATTATCATTATATTCAATCATGTCTTCTTTTCCAGATTCTCTTTAAGCCATTTTGTTGTGAGAGCTAGTTTAGTTAAAATTAGATAATGTAATCTGTGACCCAACTTAATTAGGCACACATAAATTAGAATATATTGTAACATATTAAAAGGAAGTGAATGACTAAGGGCACCACGGGCACCACTGTTGATACATCACATTGGATTCTCTGGACTCTCCACATACTGATACAAAAGTAACGTGACCATTTGACCTATAGACTGGATGAGGGTGTGGTGTCAATGTCAATCCACATACTGAAAATTGTGGAGAGGGAACCAATTTATTTTTTTTATTAGATGAAAATACATAGAATTAGACATAATATTATTTTTTCTTCCATATTCAAGTAAATTATCAAGTGTACTCCTTGAAATACACATATTCTATTTTAGAGACTACAGTCCTACAAAGAAAAATGATAGATCCTGACCAAACATACACGCACACATACACACACACACACACACGTTACATTTATAAATAATAAATATTCAGGTGATCAGGTACAAACTGCCTTCCCTATGGACAGTTGGGCACTAGATTATCCCTAAAAATCTCAGGTATGTTGGTCTTTATCATAAATTCTAGGATTTAAGTTAAGCCATCAAACTTACTAGCTGTAAGGCCTTGGGCCAAATGTTAAGGATTTACCTTCACTGTAAAATAGAGACAATAATAACTACTCCCATGGATAAGGTGTTTTAGGATTTTCAAAAGGCTTTTCTCACAAAATCCCATATGAGGTAGGTAGTGGAAGTATTATTACTCCATTTTACAGATGAATAAATTGAGATCTCTGAGATCTACAGGAATTGCCTGTGATACCATACCTAGAAAATATTTGGGTAGGTACTAAAACCAAGTTCTCCTGATTCCAAATCCATCACTCCATCCACTATACCATGCTGCTTCTTAGAAAAACGTTATGTTCAAAAGCATCCTATAAAATCTGTATCCTTGAGTCCTACAAAAACATGAGTTGTCTTATTAATGCCATTTTTACTATGCACATAGCACTGTGCTTCCCACTAGGAGATACAAAGTTTAGCTAAGATAAACTCATTGTTCTCATGAAAATTATAGTCTAATAAAGAGATTAGATACCAACACCCATCATCTATTCATTCATCAAATGTTATTAAGAATTTATTTTCTATTTGTGGCAGTCTTTTTTGTAATCACAAGGAACTAGAAACTGAGTGGATACTCAAATTGGAGAATGACTGAATAAGTTATGGTATATAAATGTTATGGAATATTATTGTTCTATAAGAAATGATCAGCAGAATAATTTCAGAGAGACCTGGAGAGACTTACATGAACTGATGCTAAGTGAAATGAGTGGGACCAGGAGATTGTATGATGATCAATTCTGATGCACATGGCTCTTTTCAACAATGAGATGATTAAGGTCAGTTCCAATAATGTGATGAATAGAGCCATCTACACTAAGAGAGAGGACTGTGGGAAATGAGTGTGGATCATAACATAGCATTTTCACTCTTTTTATTGTTGTTTTCTTGCATTTTATTTTCTTTCTCATTTTTTTCCTTGTTGATTTGATTTTTCTTGTGCAGCAAGATATTTGTATAAATATGTATACATATATTGGATATAACATCTATTTTTACCATGTTTAACCTATATTGGATTACTTACCATCTAGGGGAGGGGGGGAAAGGGGAAAAATTTGGAACACAAGGTTTTGCAAGAGTGAATGTTGAAAAATTATCCATGCATATGTTTTGAAAATAAAAAGCTTTAATAAAAAAAGAATTAATTTTTCCAGAGCATTGTAATAAGTAATAGGAAAGAAACTAAGTTGGATAAGATAGGGTTCTCTTCCTCATGGAATTCACAGATAGGTAAAGGGATCAAAGAACAAAAAATATAACAAAGACACTGATGTCAATCAATCAGCATTTTTTAGAAGTCTACCATATGCTAGGGAGGAGACATCAACCTCCTGATGTGATTGATCCTCTTTGAAAACAAAGGAGGAACAACAAATACAAACTGTATACCAAGTAAATACAATATCATTTCAGGGGTGGAAAGGATAGTAGAAGCTAGAAGGAGGTAATCAGGAAAAGCTTCATTTTGAAATGCTCTGAAGGAAGAGAGAGCTTATAGAAGTCAGAAGGAATTAGGAGACACATTCTAGTTAGGGGAAACAACTTGTGTAAATGCATGCAGACTATAATGGGTGAAGATTAGCAAGTAGGCCAGTTTGCCTGGGATATAGTGGGCATGAAGGGGAACAAAGTATGGTAAGTCTGAAAAGACAAGCTGGAGCCAGATTGTGAAGGATTCTAAATTTCAAAGTTTAAATTTGATCCTAGAGGTACTTCTAGAGGGGCTTCTAGAAGGTGTAACACAGGTATTTTGGGAGGTCGTTGAAGGGCAATCACTATAGCAGGTGGGGCAAAAGTGGCATCTGCGTTGGACTTTAAAGAGTGGATAGAATATACTAAGTAAATAAAGAAATAATATTGACCCAGGAATAAAGATCTGGCTTTATATGTATTAGGTTTGATCTTATGGTATCTCACAAATACCCCTGCTCTGGTAACATCAAAATTTAGCTCAATGTCTAAGATTTAAGAAAAAAGTTTCCTAAATTCCTTTGAAGGTCCTTGAGCTAACAATATATCGAATTTAGGATTATTTCTTTCACTCTCATTTCACCTGAACAAAAACAAAAAGCCTCACAGCAAAAGCCATAAACTATCAAAACAATTCCTCTGGTGGACCCCTGATCACTCCCACCACACAACAGGTCATTTCAGCTTAGGGAACCATACTCTGACCCTAGTTTGCCTTTCTAGACTTATTGTATGTACTTTGTTATCCTTCATGCATACTATGTCCCAGACAAAATGACCTATTTGCTGTTCCCTACCTATGATATTCTAACTCCCAGTTCCATGCATTTTGTACAGAATGTTCCCCATGTTTGAAATGTATCCCTTCTTTCTTCTGAATACTAGAAGTTCTCACTTCCTGAAAAGCCTGGCTGAGTGTCTTCCTCCCAGTTTCTAATATCCCCACTCCTGAAATCACATTGTATTTACCTGGTATCTACTTTGTATTTACTTTTGTGGGTACATGTTGCTCCCAAAATATACCCATGTAAGTTCCCAGTTCCAAGTTGGGTTGTCTTCCTGTGTTCTTCCCCCATAAGAGAAAAGCACTCTGTGTAGAAAGGGTCAGCCTCTTTTCCATTCTTTTTTCCCCTAAATTTTCCAAATTTAGGTCAGCCTAAAAAGTCTCCATCCTATATAGTACCAGTGATTGGGTGCAGATCAAGTCTGCCTTTCCTCACAAAACTTCCTCTTACTGTTCCTTGGTTTTACCTCCTACTTGATCCAGGAGTTCCTTTGTTTGTCAGAGATGTTTGAGCAAGAAATTTTTCCATTACTCCAAATCTGCCCCTCCATTGCTGCTGGCCTATGTTCCTATTGCTCCTAAATTAATCCAGGAAATCCTCACCACTTGGTACTGTTTCTAGCAGTACTAGAATTTGAGGTGGGAAAACAAAGATTCAAACCCAACTCAAAATCTCAAAATACCTGCCAGCTCTATAATCCTGAATAAATCACTTAACTTTCTGGGTGTCATTTTTTCTCATTTGTAAATAAAGGAGTAGAATTTTAGTCCCTTTTTTGCTCTAAATCTGTGAACCTCTGATCTTGTAGTCTATTAACTGCTATCTCTGGGCCTATGGGATTTCCTCTTCACTTGGGACTATATATTCCCCAATGCTATGGCTCCCTGGAGGAGCTGAAGAGCTAGATAGGCTTAGTGAATCAATGTCTATCCCATTCCAGATTCTCTCTTTTATGTAGAACTCTGATTTCCTGACCTGTTTCTCCACCCTTCTTTTTAGGACAAGTCTTTAAACACAGTTCTAGCAAATGAACCATCCATGAAGCCATTATTCTTAGATGTAGTGATAAAGGGCAAATGATACATGGGGCAAGGCAAATTCATATAATATAAAATAAAGATCAGTGCCAACCAGGAAAAAAGGTTTAAGTTCAATTCAAATCAACAAACATTTATTGTGCATCTACCATATATAAGCCCTGTGTCTTATTCACATTCACTTTCTTAACCTGGAGTGGTTAACTCTGCCAAAGAAGTCTCACAGTAGAGCCTTACTCAACTTCTGTATACCAGGCTATATAATTTCTGAACCCAAAGGAATCTGGGAGCAGGAAAAAAAAATATATCAAACAGCTAGAGCTTCAAATACTCAGAGCGGCTCATATGCATATAATTGAGCCTACTGAGAAAATGGAACCCCCTTTGTGTATTGTAATGCTAATAATAACTAGCTTTTATATAGTACTCTTAAGTTTTACAAATGTTATATAATAACCCTGAGTCTATGCTATTATTATGCTCTTTTTAAATAAGGAAACTGAAGCTGAGAAAGGTTGAGTGACTTTCCAGGATCACAGAGAATACCAAGTATTCTTGGAAGGATTTGAACTCAGGACTTATTGACTCCAGGTCCAATATTCTATCTACTGCACTACTTAGTTAATTGTTTTACAATCACCAATATCCCCTCAGACTCTATGCTACTTTTCTGTGACTTCATTTTTATTTGTTCCCTACAGGGCTTTCCCTGAAAGCATCTTAAGCAGATTTCACCTACGTAAAGATGAATTTTGTGGGGCATGTTCACTAGAAATAACCCTGCTCCCAGGTTTCCCCACAATCCAACCATGTTAGTCCAATTCTGTAGTCCTTATTTCATATCTATTCAAATATGCAATGTTTGTATTACCTGGGAAAGTCTTATTCTCCTAGACTTGGGTTGGTTTTTAAGCCAGATATATGCAGTCTAATGGGAGATATCCATGCTTTTGTTTCACTTTCAAGAAGCAACATCAACATGTGGAGATATAATAAATGCAATACTTTTGTCTTCCTAGGCCCCAGTTTCCTCATTTTTAAAAATATCTCTTCTATCCATGGGTATACTAGTCAAAGTTTAACAACCACTTGAGAAAAATCAAACACATGAAACATTTTTAAGTTTAATCTGTAAAAATATCACTTTCTTAAGTCTAGACAGTCAATGAAATAATAAATGGAGGCCAGATTTGCCATTCTGGCAGTATAAATGGTCACAATGAAATTTTAATAATCAGCTCTCAAGTCCAGAAAGATTTAGCTCCAGCATATCCTTGCTTTCAGACCTACCATCCCATGATTTCAAAATTTTCAATGTTTTCCTGTATACTAAAAATGTATCTTTAATTCAGATAAATGCAATAAGCAGAACTAAGAAAACAAGCTATTTAGCTAATTGCTAGTTAAGGCCAATGGGATACAACCAAAACTTCTAGTTAAGACTCACATGGCAGAGCCATGGTGGCGGAGATCAGACAGGAGTCTCTGTAACCTCCTCTAACCTCCCCTCAAACCAACAACATATGAAGCCTCTAGACTGATTTTGAAGCAAAAAAATCCACAATATCTGGAGAACAACACGATTCTAGAAGAAGATACTCTGGAAGAACCTCAAAACAGGTCTGTTTTAATTGGGCAGGGGGAGTGGTCTGCTGAACCCAGACTGCAGCACAGGGAGACCGGTGCAGGGAGCTGGAGCAGGTAGCTGGAACAGGAGTCGGAACAGGAGTGGGAGCGTTGTACTTTTCACACACCTGGGAGTCTTCTGCAGGCCTCTTGGACCAATCTGTCCTGATTGTGGTTAAGTGGTTTGGAGGCTCTGCCTTTTGAGGGGGATAGATTGTGAACCACTGAACCCCTGATGAGCATCGGACCTAGCTGCCATTACACAGCACCTTAAAGCAATCAATCAATCAACAGGACTGATCAGCACCAGAAATAATTCAATCAGCGGAGCTGCCCAGTACCTGAAATAATTCAATCAGCAGCACTGCCCCAGGGTGAACTAAAGCAGAACTGCCCAGCACCTGACATAATTCAATCAGCAGAACTGCCCAGTTCCTGAAATAACTCAATCAGCAGAACTGCCCCAGGGCAAATTAAAGCAGCTGTCCCACCTTTGCCCTAAACAGACCTCACACCTTTAAAAAAAATGAATAAAAAAACCAAAAAGAGCTCTCACCATAGACAACTTTTATGGAGAGAGGGAAGAACAGACCTCAAATCCTGAGGCCCTAAAAGTAAAGCAACTCCAGAAAAAGCCCCACAGAGAGACATAAACTGGTCTCCATGTCACAAGGCTTTCTTTGAAGATTGCATAAAAAATCTTAAAAGAGAGTTAGAAGAAACATGGGGAAACGAAATGAGATCACTGCAAAATAAAATAGAAAAAATGGAAAAAGAATGCAATGAACAAAAATATCTAATTGGTCAATTGCAAAAGGAACTAAAATCAGTAACTGAAGAAAATAAGACATTAAAAATTAGAATCGAACAATTGGAAATTAATGACTCATCAAGACTTCAAGAATCAGTTGAACAAAAACAAAAAAATGAAAAGATAGAGAAAAACATGAAATATCTCCTAGGAAAAACAACTGACCTGGAAAATAGATCTAGGAGAGACAATCTAAGGATTATAGGGCTTCCTGAAAGCCATGATGAAAAAAAGAACCTAGACACTATCTTCCAGGAAATCATAAAAGAAAACTGCCCTGATATTTTAGACCCAGAAGGCAAAATACTCCTTGAAACAATCCACCTATCACCTCCTGAAAGAAACCCAAAAATTAAGTCCCCCAGAAATATCGTGGCTAAATTCCAGAACTATCATACCAAGGAAAAGATATTACAAGAAGCCAGAAAGAAACAATTTAAATATCAGGGAGCTACAATTAGGATCACACAGGACCTAGCAGCTTCTACTTTGAAGGATCAAAGGGCCTGGAATCAGATATTCCGAAGGGCAAAGGAACTGGGATTACAGCCAAGAATAAGTTACCCAACTAGAATGAGCATTATCTTCCAGGGAAGACGATGGTCATTCAATGATATAGGAGAATTTCACCTATTTCTACTGAAAAGACCAGAACTGAACAAAAAAATTGATCTACAAACACAGAACACAAGAGAAACATAAAAAGGTAACAAGAAAAAACTCTTGAGAACTATATTTATGTTATAGATACTTATAGAATGAGGGTTGATTTTATGAATCTATTATTACATTATGATTGATACGATTATTGTGATTTTATGATTACTATGATATGATTACTGTGATTTTATGATTATTATGATATGTTTATTGTGATTTTATATTATGATATGATAAACTGAAAAAGAAATTAGAGGTAGAAAAGGGATAACACTGGAAGAAGAGGAAAAGGAGGTAAAATAAGGGAAATTACATCACATGTAGAGGCAAAGAAAACCTATAATGATTGAGGGGAGAAAAGGGAGGGGAATGAGAATTGGGTTAATCTCCATCTCATCAGATTTGGCTCAGAGGGAATAATAGACATAAGGAAACAGGAGGGAAAGGGGGGGGAAAGGGCGTGGGTGGGGCTCTAAAGGGGAAGGATTGTTTGAGGGAAGTGGTTTACAAAAGCAAAATAGTAGGGAGGAGGGAAAGGGGATAAGAAAGAGAAAAGCATAAGCTAGGGTAAATAAGATGGCAGGAAATACAGAATTAGTTTTTTTAACTGTGAATGTGAATGGAATGAACTCTCCCTTAAAGCAGAAGCAGATAGCAGACTGGATTAAAAACCAGAATCCAACAATATGTTGTATACAAGAAACACATCTAAAACATAGAGATACATACAGGGTGAAGGTAAAAGGCTGGAGCAGAATCTATTATGCTTCAGGTGAACAAAAAAAAAAAGCAGAGGTAGCAATCCTGATCTCAGACCAAGTAAAAGCAAAGGTAGACTTAATTAAAAGAGACAAAGGAGGAAATTATATCTTCCTAAAGGGTACCATAGATAATGAAGTAATCTTATTTTTAAACATATATGCACCAAGTGGTATAGCATGGAAATTCCTAGAGGAAAAGTTCAGAGAGATGCAAGAAGAAATAGACAGCAAAACTATAATAGTGGGGGATCTCAACCTCCCTCTCTCAGAACTTGATAAATCAAACCACAAAATAAATAAGAAAGAAGTTAAGGAGGTAAACAAAATTTTAGAAAAGTTAGGTATGATAGATCTTTGGAGGAAATTAAATGGAGACAGAAAGGAGTTTACTTTTTTCTCAGCAGTCCATGGAACTTATACAAAAATTGACCATGTGTTAGGACACAAAAACCTCAAAATCAAATGCAGGAAGGCAGAAATAACAAATGTATTTTTTTCAGATCATGACGGAATAAAAATCACATGCAATATAAGGCCAGGAGAAAATAGACCAAAAAGCAATTGGAAACTAAATAATTTTATCCTAAAGAATGAATGGGTGAAACAGCAAATTACAGACACAATTACTAATTTCATTCAAGAGAATGACAATAATGAGACAACATACCAAAATTTGTGGAATACAGCCAAAGCGGTAATAAGGGGAAATTTTATATCTCTAGATGCTTATTTGCATAAAATAGAAAAAGAGAAAATCAATGAATTGGGCTTGCAACTAAAAAAGCTAGAGAAAGAACAAATTAAAAACCCCCAATCAAATACCAAACTTGAAATCCTAAAAATAAAAGGAGAGATTAATAAAATTGAAAGTAAAAAAACTATTGAATTAATAAATAAAACTAAAAGTTGGTTTTGTGAAAAAACCAACAAAATAGATAAACCTCTAGTTAATTTAATTAGAAAAAGGAAAGAGGAAAATCAAATTGTTAGTCTCAAAAATGAAAAGGGAGAACTTTCCACCAATGAAGAGGAAATTAGAGCAATAATCAGGAGTTACTTTGCCCAACTGTATGCCAATAAATTTGATAATCTAAGTGAAATGGAGGAATATCTACAAAAATATATATTGGCCAGATTAACAGAAGAGGAAATAAATTACTTAAATAGTCCCATTTCAGAAAAAGAAATAGAACAAGTCATTAATCAACTCCCTAAGAAAAAATCCCCAAGACCAGATGGATTTACATGTGAATTCTACGAAACATTTAAAGAACAGTTAACTCCAATATTATATAAACTATTCGAAAAAATAGGGAATGAAGGACTCCTACCAAACTCCTTTTACTATACAGACATGGTACTGATACCTAAACCAGGTAAAACAAAAACAGAGAAAGAAAATTATAGACCAATCTCCTTAATGAATATTGATGCAAAAATCTTAAATAAAATATTAGCAAAGAGATTACAAAAAAATCATTCCCAGAATAATACACCATGACCAAGTAGGATTTATACCAGGAATGCAGGGATGGTTCAATATTAGGAAAACTATTAACATAATTGACTATATTAATAACCAAATTAACAAAAACATATGGTAATCTCAATAGATGCAGAAAAAGCATTTGATAAAATCCAACATCCATTCCTATTAAAAACATTAGAGAGTATAGGAATTAATGGACTTTGCCTTAAAATAGTCGGTAGCATATATTTAAAACCATCAGCTAGCATATGTAATGGTGATAAACTGGAACCATCCCCAATAAGATCAGGGGTGAAACAAGGTTGCCCACTATCACCATTACTGTTCTATATTGTATTAGAAATGCTAGCCTTGGCAATAAGACAAGAAAAAGAGATTAAAGGAATTAGAGTAGGTCATGAGGAAACCAAATTATCACTCTTTGCAGATGATATGATGGTCTACTTAGAGAACCCTAGAGAATCAACTAAAAAACTATTAGAATTAATCCACAACTTGGGCAAAGTTGCAGGATACAAAATAAATCCACATAAATCATCAGCATTTTTATACATCACCAACAAAATGCAACAGCAAGAGATACAAAGAGAAATTCCATTCAAAACAACTATCGATAGTATAAAATATTTGGGAATATATCTGCCAAGGGAAAGTCAGGATCTATATGAGTAAAACTACAAAACACTCTCCACACAAATAAAGTCAGATCTAAACAATTGGAAAAACATCAAGTGCTCTTGGATAGGTCGAGCGAATATAATAAAAATGGCAATACTACCTAAACTAATCTATCTATTTAGTGCTATACCAATCAAACTCCCAAGAGATTATTTAACTGAACTAGAAAAAATAACAACAAAATTCATCTGGAAAAACAAAAGGTAAAGAATTTCAAGGGAATTAATGAAAAAAAATGCAAATGAGGGTGGCCTAGCTGCACCAGATCTAAAACTATATTATAAAGCAGTGGTCACCAAAACCATTTGGTACTGGATAAGAAATAGACTAGTGGATCAGTGGAATAGGTTAGGTTCACAGGACAAAATACTCAATGATAATTGTAATCTAGTGTTTGATAAACCCAAAGACCCCAGTTTTTGGGATAAAAACTCACTATTTGACAAAAACTGCTGGGATAATTGGAAACTAGTCTGGAAGAAATTAGGCATTGACCCACACCTACCACCATATACCAAGATAAGGTCAAAATGGATTCATGATCTAGGCATAAAGAATGATATTATAAACAAATTAGAACAATGTAGGATGGTTTACCTCTCAGACCTGTGGAGGGGGAAGGAATTTGTGACCAAAGAAGAA
>JAJPUD010000129.1:656593-699441 GCA_023553655.1 Myrmecobius fasciatus
CACCATATACCAAGATAAGGTCAAAATGGATTCATGATCTAGGCATAAAGAATGATATTATAAACAAATTAGAACAATGTAGGATGGTTTACCTCTCAGACCTGTGGAGGGGGAAGGAATTTGTGACCAAAGAAGAATTAGAGGTCATCATTAATCACAAAATAGATAAGTTTGACTATATCAAGTTGAAAAGTTTTTGTACAAACAAAATGAATGCAGACAAGATTAGAAGGGTAGCAGTAAACTGGGAAAATATTTTTACATCCAAAGGTTCTGATAAAGGCCTCATTTCTAAAATATATCGAGAATTGACTCAAATATATAAGAATTCAAGCCATTCTCCAATGGATAAATGGTCAAAAGATATGAACAGACAATTTTCAGACGAAGAAATTGAAACTATTTCCGGTCACGTGAAAAGGTGCTCCAAGTCACTATTGATCAGAGAAATGCAAATTAAGACAACTCTGAGATACCACTACACACCTGTTAGATTGGCTAAAATGACAGGAAATGATAATGATAACTGTTGGAGGGGATGTGGGAAAACTGGGACACTGATACATTGTTGGTGGAACTGTGAACGGATCCAACCATTCTGGAGAGCAATTTGGAGCTATGCTCAAAAAGTTATCAAACTGTGCATACACTTTGACCCAGCAGTGTTTCTACTGGGCCTATATCCCAAAGAGATTTTAAAGGAGGGAAAGGGACCCACATTTTTGCACATGTTTGTGGCAACATTGCAAAAATGTTTGTGGCAGCCCTTTTTGTAGTGGCAAGAAACTGGAAATTAAAAGGATGCCCATCAATTGGAGAATGGCTGAATAAATTATGGTATGTGAATGTTATGGAATATTATTGTTCTGTAAGAAACGACCAACAGGAGGATTTCAGAGAGGCCTGGAGAGACTTGCATGAACTGATGCTCAGTGAAATCAGCAGAACCAGGAGAACATTATACACAGCAACAAGACTATACGATGATCAATTTTGATGGATATGGTTCTCTTCAACAATGATGTGATTCAAACCAGTTGTTCAGCAATGAAGATAGTCATATACATCCAGAGAGAGGCCTGTGGGAACTGAGTGTGAACCACAACACAGCATTTTAATGCTTTCTGTGAATATTTCCATGCATTTTGTTTTCCTTCTTAGGTTGTTTTTTTCTTCTCTTTCTAGATCTGATGTTTCTTGTGCAGCAAGATAACTGCATAGATATGTATATATGTATTGTATTTGTCATATAATTTATCCTATTTAGCATGTATTAGATTACCTGTCATCTAAGGGTGGGGGGTGGGGGGAAGGAGGGGAAAAGTTTGGGATAAAAAAAAGTTTTTGCAAAGGTCAATGTTGAAAAATCACTCATATGTTTTGTAAATAAAAAGCTTTATATAAAAAAATAAAATAAAATAAGATGTAAATACTTTGAAAAAAAAAAAAGACTCACATGGCAAGAATATTGGTCTACACCTTAGGACTCCTGATAGGTACATGATAGCTCATCATACCAAGGCAGAAGAGCAGCTTATAGTTTTACAGCCTCCATGACCTGGTGGTTCTGTAACATTTAAATTTTATTGCTAATCTTTTACTAAGTATCTTAAAAGAGCTTCTATCAGGCCCTATTTGTTACTCTCTTCTGGGACAACAGGTAATGAGAGGCCATATTTAAGGTTATGTTGCCATATGTGCAAATGGCTATCCTCAGGATCAAAATTCCTGGATTCAAGTCTAACCTATGAGGTAAACCAGCCAAGTGACCCAGGCCAAGTTACTTAACCTCTTAGTGCCCACAAGTTGCCCTCAAAGACTCTAAGTTGTAGAGTAGTTGTCAATCTATTTTGGTAGAAGTCATTTCCTAACTAGAAACTCTGTATATTAAATGAGATCACAGATCCAGATCTTCCATCCTTTTATCCCCCCCAAAAATGTCACACTCAGATTCTAGGGCTAGATGAAATCTTAGAAGTCATCTAGTCAAATTTCTTTTCTCAGATGAAGAATATGAAATAATAAATAAGAAAGAAATAAGGTTTCACAAATAGGTTTCCAGTTTGCTTCTTCAGTAATTCCACTCCCACTTAGAAAAAAGAGAAAGCCAAAAGACTTATCCCTTGCTTGAAGATGTAGTGAAAAGCTACTGAATGGACCTGAATATAATTGGGGGTTTTAGGGGACAGGAGGTATGGGCAGAAAGGAAAGGAAAAGGAGATGCCTTTCACATCACAGATAGAACTGGGAAGCCAAAATCTTTGACCTTGAAAAGATGATATACTCAATATTATCAATCACTATAATCAGTGGAAACTACAGAGGCTGTCAGAATGAAGAAGAATCCAATCAATTTGTCAAGGAGAAGTGGTTGAGAACAATAGCAATAATAATTAATTAGGGTGGGAAAGCAGTGTGCTATAGTGAGTAGGTGTACTGGAAGCCAGGAACAGATTTCCTAACTATTGTGGTCTATTCAGGGTAGAGTTTCCCTTTTTTGGACCTCTTTTTCAGATTATTTTCCCAAACACATGCTTTCTACCACAGTCAACATACATTTATTCATGCAACAAACACATTTATTCATGAAATATTTATTAAGTACCTACTATATGGCAAGATCCTCTGCTAAGCAGTGGTAAGATGTCATATATGCATATATCAATCTGACAAAGGGTAGGATATGAGCAAATCCAATAAGAAATCCATAAACAGTCCTCTAGAATAGGGGTTCTTCATCTTTCCTATGTCTTGGACTCTTTTGGCACAATCTGGTTTTAGTACAGATTTTAGTAATGTCTATAGACTCCTTTTCAGAATGATGTTTTTTTTAATGTAGAAAAATATTGTTCTTAGAACAATATTTTAAGTAAATAAAATATATACAAAAAGAAACTGTATTAAATACAGTTAAAAATTTTTAAAGCAAATTCACAGACCTCAGATTAAGAACCTTTGTTCCAGGAAAACTTGAAGATGAAGATGAAGATGAAAACTTTCAACTAAGAGAAGGAAAAGATTTTCTAGAGGGCACCCATGTCCCCTGAATGCACACTGTTGTCTTCCACTCCTGTGAGAATGTCCTTTATTCTTCTTCTGTTGAAATTCAGCTCTGTTCTTCAAAACCCAATTTAAATGCCTGTCTCCATAAAGTCTTTCCTGATGCCACTTTTTTCTTTTGTAAAGATTTTGCCCCTTAGCTTTCATAAAGCATTTTGTTTAAATTTAATGCCTGTCTCCATAAAGTCTTCCCTGATGCCACTTTTTCCTTTTGTAAAGACTTTGCCCCTTAGCTTTCATAAAGCATTTTGTTTTATAACTCTCTAACAAGCTTTTTATATAGTGTATATTATGGTTATCTGTGTCTATGTCTATTACCAGACTTTGTCCTTAGTAGACTGAAAATTTTATGAGGGCTGATCCAGTGACTGTTTTTTTTTTTTCTCAGTAATATTTTATTTTTCCAATTACATATAAAGACAGTTTTCAACATTCATTTTGGTAAGATTTTGAGTTTCAATTTTTTTTCTTCCTCCCTTTTTTACCTCCCTCCTTCCTAAGACAGAAAACAATTTGATATTAGTTATACATTAAAATCATTTTAAAATATTCTATATTAGTCATGTTGTGAAAGAAAAATAAGATAAAAAGGGAAAAATTATGAGAAAGAAAAATCAAACAACTACAAGAAAAAGGTGAAAATGTATGCTTCAATCCGTATTCAGTCACCATAGTCCATCCCAAATCTATTGGAATTGTCTTGGATTACTGTATTGCTGAGAAGAGCTAAGTCTATCATAGTTGATCACATAATCTTGTTCCTGTGTACAACATTTTGTTTCTTCTACTCATTTTCCAGAGACTGATTTTAATTGCATCTTTGTCACACACACACACACACACATATACACACATACACACATACACACACACACACATACACATTTTTCTCCTCTATTAGCACCTTGGAGGCAAGGAATTTTTTTCTTTGTATCTCTCAAAACTGTAAACAATATCTGACACAACATTACTCAATAAATATTAATTGTTTGAGCCCCCACCCAGCGCATCCTCTTTAAAAAAAATATTTCCCGTTATATTTAAAACAATTTTTTACATTTGCTTTTAAAATTTTCAGTTCCAGATGTATCCCTTATTCCTACCCCCAGCCCTCATTAAGAAAGTGCATAAGAAGTTATGCAAAACATTTCCATAAAAGTCTTGTTGTAAAAGAAAATATAGATCTTCCTCATCGAGAGATAGCAAGTGAGAAGTAGAAAGTGAGAGAGTGACGAGTAACAGAGACAGAAACAGACAGACAAAGAGACAGAGGGAGGGGGAAAGGGAGAGGGACAGAAGGGGAAAAGAAGGAAGGAGAGGGAGGGAGATGGAAAGGGAGGAGGGGAAGAAAGGAGAGAGAATGTTTCAATCTGTATTCAGACACAATCAGTTCTTTCTCTGGATATGGACAGGGTTTTTCATCATAAGTCCTTGAGAGTAATTGTGGATCATTGTATTGCTGAGAATAGCAAAGTCACTCACAGTTGATCATCCCACAACATTGCTATTACTTTGTATATAGTACTTTTCACCTTGCTTGAGTTCATAGAGGACTTTCCAAGTTTTTCTCAGAACATCCTGCATATCACTTTTCATAGAACAATCATATTCCATTATAATTACATACCACAATTTATTTAGCCATTCCCCTAGATGGGCATCCCTCAGTTTCCATTTTTTTTTGTCCTGAGAAGAAAGCTGATCTCAGTAGTATTTGAACATATGGGTCCTTTCCCCTTTTCAAAAAAAAATCGCTTTTGGGATTCATGCCTAGTAGTGGTATTATTAGGTCAAAAGATATGCATGATTTTCATATTCATAACTTTTGATCATTTATCAATTAGGGCATGGTTCTTATTTTTTATAAGTTTGACTCAGTTCTCCACATGTTTGAGAAATAAGGCTTTATCACAGAAACTTGCTTCAAAATTCTTTTTACAATTATTATTGCTAACTATTCTCCTCCCCATTTATTCTAATCTCTCTTCCTTTTCCCTGTCCCTCCTCAAAAGTGTTTTGCTACTGAGCACTCCCTTCCCCAATATGTTCTCTCTTCTATCACCCTCCGAACTTCCTATATCACTTTCCCCTCCTACTTTCCTGCAGGGTAAGATAGATTTCTATACTCCTATTGAATATGTATGTTATTTTCTATTTGAGACAATTCTACACTCACCTTCTCCTCTCCCTCTTTCCCTCCAATTCCCTACCACCTTTTTTATGTCAGATAATACACCATTTCACTTCTCCCTTTCCCTTTCTTCCAGTACACTCCTCTCTCACACCATAATTTTATTTTTAGATATTATTTTCTCCTTGACCTAGGCATTCTGGAATTTATCTATAATATTCCTGGGAGTTTTCATTTGGGAATCTATTTCAGAAGAAGATCAGTGGATGCTTTCAATTTCTATTTTACCCTCTGGTTCTAGAATATCAGGACAGTTTTCACTGATAATTTCTTGAAATATGATACTCAGCTTTTTTTATTATTATTTTTAGGTAGACCAATAATTTCTAAATTATTTCTCCTGGATCTATTTTCCAGATCAGTTGTTTTTCCAATGAGATTATTTCATATTTTTTTCATTCTTTTGGTTTTGCTTCATTGTATCTTGATTTTTCATACAGTCATTAGCTTCATTTGCTCAATTCTAATTTTTAAGGAATCATGTTTTTGTGAGCTTTTGTACCATATTTTCCATTTGGCCAATTTTGTTTTTTAAGACATTCTTCTGAAGATGGAGGAGTGCAGACACAACTCTGTGACCTCCTCTGACCTTCTCTCAAACCAACAGCAGATTAAGCCTCTTAACTGGTTCTGCAGTCAAAGCATCCCAAATATTTGGACTACAACACATTCCCAGAAGAATACCTTGGAGGAGCTCTAGAGCAGGTCCGTTTCAGATGGACAGGGGGTTGGTCAGTTTGCTGAGCTCAGACAGCAGCTCAGGGAGACAGGGCAGGAAGCCAGGCCTGGACTCAAGCGTGGCAAATTTTAAGCACCTGGGACATTTCTGTGAGACTTTTGTAAAAGGTAGATTGTAAATCCCTGAGAACACAGGACCTAGCCCAGACAGCCCAGGACCAGAAGTCAATCAGCCGAATTGCCCCAGGGCAAATTAAAGCAGCTGTTACTCTTCTGCCTTAAATAGGCCTCAAGCTTAAAAAAATGAATAAAAAATAAAAAAGAACTCTCACCATAGACAGTTTTTATGGAAATGGAGAAGAACAGACCTTAGATCCTGAGGTGCCTAAAGGTAAAGCAACTCCAGAGGAAGCCAAGAAGGGAGACATTAGCTGGTCCCCATTTCACAAGCCTTTCCTGGAAGATTACATAAAGAATCTCAAAAGAGTTAGAAGAAAATTAGACAAATGAAATTAAATCATTGCAAGAAGAAATGGAAAAAGCATATAATGCCCTACAAAAGAGATATGAAAAAGACACCAATTCACTGAAAAACAAAATTGGTGAAATGGAAAAAAGACTGCAATGAACAAAAAAATTCAATTGGCCAATTACAAAAGGAACTAAAAAAGGTAACTGAAGAAAATAATACATTAAAAATTAGAGTTCAACAAATGGAAGTGAATGACTCGATAAGACTTCAAGAATCAGTCAAACAAAAACAAAAAAATGAAAAAATAGAAGAATTTTTCCTCTCTCTCTCTTACTTGATTTTCAAAATCCCATTTGAGCTCTTCCACAGCCTTATTTTTCTTGGAGGATTTGGGTGCAGGACCTTTGACTTTGTTATCTTCTTCTGAGTGTGTGTTTTGATCTAACTTGTCACCATAGTAACTTTCTATGGTCAGAATCTTTTTCAGTTGTCTGCTCATAATCCCAGCCTATTACTCTGCTTTTAACTCTTTGTTAAAAAGTCTAGGTCTCCATTTCCAGCGTGAATAGTGCATTGTCCCAAACTTCAAGGATTTTGTGCAGCAGTTTTCAAAGATTCTTCTAGGGACCTGACTACAAGCACTCTTTTCTGTCCTGGAAGTGTGAGAAGTTTCTGCCACATTAAAGTTATAAGATCTAGTGTGCTAAAGCAACAGAATTCTTCCTCAGTGCTAGTAAAGAGACCTCTTGTCAGCTAGGCTGCTGGAAGCTACCACCTCCACCAATGCCCACATCCACTGCTGGTATGCTGGTTTCCCAAGGCCTTCTCACCCTACTGACAAATCTTTCCTACCGATCTTCTAAGTTGTCTTTGGAATCTCTGGACCAATAGGTCTGGAAATCAGTACTGCCACTGATTTAGAGGTCCCCTGGCAAGTTCCTTCTTTGCTGGAACTGAGGCTGGGACTTGGGTTGGGTTAGCACTGCCTTCATTGAGATTGCACATTGGACTCCCACTCTAGTATCACAGACCTTTCCTGCTGACCTTCTAAGTTGTCTTCAGCTGGAAAATTATTCAATTCTGTCTTTTTGTGTTCTCTGACTCTCTAAAATTCATTTAGAGACATTATTTAGAGAAATTTGGAGTCATTTGGAGGAGAATACTGCAAGTTCTTGCCTTTTCTCCACCAATTTGGTTCTTATCTTAAATCTTAAAATCTTAAAAAAGCAAAACCCTTAATTGGGACAGAATGTCCAAGTAAATAACCATTGTCAGTCCCCCATAATGCAATCTTATCCCACTGGTGAGGAACAAAGCAGTCTCTGAATAATTTACAATTTACAGTGAGTACATTATAACTGAAATATATCTTGTGATTTTGTCTCCTAAGAACTTGTTTTCCTTCACTGCATCCTGGCTCTTCTACAATAATAATGATTATTGTAGAAATAATGATAATTCTGATTACCAACAACTGGCATTTATATAGTGCCTAATATATATATGGCACTGTGCTAGGTACTTTACAATTATCTCATTTGACCCTCACTCCAGTCCTGGGAAATTGGTATTATTATGCTCCTCAATTTACAGATAAAGAAACTTGAGGTAAACAAAAGTTAAGTGACTTACCCACGGTCATACCATTAGTAAGTATCTGAGGTCATATTTGAACTCAGATCTTCCTGACTCCAGGCCCAAAGACCTACCCATTGCTTGACTATTCACAACTCCCTTTGCATAGTCCCAAAGCTCCCCTTGCTTCTGCTGCCTCATTCCATCTTGAAGTTTCATCCTTCTCATTGCCCTTGACCTCCAAAAATTCCTAGCACCTCTTCAATGAGTTGCTGCTGCTATCCGCTGGAGATGCTGATACTACATCTTTTTTATGGGAAAAGTATTATTGCTCTTTTATGAGGATGGTCTGGGCAGAGCTAACTAATACACTGTTAATTCTACTATCATCTACTGTCATTATTAGTTCTATTATCCCACATTTATCAGATTGGATAACATAACACTAAGGGAAAAAAATAAATATTGGAGGTGATGTAGGAAAATTAAGACACTAATACACTGTTGGTGAAGCTGTATACTGATTCAAGAATTTAGATGTCATGCTATTTGGTGCATATGTGTTTAATATTGTAATGACTTCATTGTAGTACTCCCACATTCAAAAAAGTAGCTTCCCTGATTATCTCTTTAAATTAGGTCTATTTTTGCTTTTGCTTTTTCTGAACTCATGATTGTTGCTCCTGCCTTTTTCTTTCTTTTTTTTTACTTCAGTTAAAGCATAATATATCTTTTCCCAACTCCTTATTTTAATTCCATATGTGTCTTTCTGTTTCAAGTGTATTTCTTATAAACATATTGTTGGATTCTGGTTTTGCTACTTGCTTCTTTTTATGAGTTAAGTTCATATCATTCACAATTCTGAATATTGTGTATTTCCTTCCATTCTATTTTCTTCTGTTTTTCTTTCCCTCTCTTTTTTACCCTACCCCTCCCTGAAAGTTTGTTTTGCTTCTCACAACTCCTTCACTTGATCTGTCCTTCCTCTTATCCACTCTCCTTTCTTATTGCCCTTTCCTCCTATTTCCCTGTTGGATGAGATAAACTTATATACCCAATAGAGTGTGTGTGCATGTGTTCATACATACATACATGCATATATATTCATATATCATATATTACATGAATATGTGTCTGTATTCTTCCCTCTTTGAATCTGCTCAGATGAGAGCAAGGTTCAAGTGTTGTCCATCCCCCTTCTCCCTCTCCACTGTAAAATTTCTTAATTACATGCCATTTTTAAGGTCCATTTTTTCCTCTCTCTTCCCTTTTTCCCCATCCATCCCTCTTTCTTTTCCCTTAACTTTTTTTAGATCATCCCAATATAACTGATTTGTACTCATGGATTCTCTCTATATAGACTCCTTCTAACTACCCTAATAATGATAAAGTTCTTAAAGGTTACATATATCATCTTATATATATATATATATATATATGTATATATATATATAGTTTAAGCTTATAAGTATCTTGTGATTTCTCTTTCATGTTTACATTTTTGTGATTATCTTGATACTTGTATAAGAATGTCAAATATTCTATTCACCTATGGTCTTTTCATTAGGAATGCTTAAAAATCCTCTATTTCATTAAAATATTCATTTATTTTCCTAAAGGACTTAATTGGGTGTATTTTTCTTGGTTGTAATATTAATTCCTTTGCCTTCTGAAATATCATATTCTAAGTCCTATACTCCTTTAAGGTGACAGCTACTATATCCTAGATGATCCTAACTGTGCCTCCATAATATTTGAATGGTTTTTCTGCTGTTGCTTGAAGTATTTCCTTGACCTAAGGGCTCTGATATTTGGCTATATGATATTCCTGGAAGTTTTCATTTTGAGATCTCTTTCAGGAAGTGATCATTGGGTCTTTTCAATTTCCATCTTGCCCTCTGATTCTAAGATTCTAAGATAGGTTTCTCTTATATGATGTGTAGGTTCTTTTTTTTTTTTGTCATGACTTTCAGGTAGTCCAATAATCCTTACATTACCTGTCTTTGAGCTATTTTTTAGGTTAATTGTCCTACTAATGAGATAATTTACATTTTCTTCTATTTTTTTCATTCTTTTAACTTCAATTGTTTCTTAATGTGTCATAGTATTATTAGTTTCCATTTGTCCAATTCTATTTTTTAAAGAATTTTCTTCACAGGGCTTTTTCCTTTTGGCTAATTCTGCTTTTTAAAAATTCTTTTCTTCAGTGAGTTTTTGTACCTATCTTATAATTTCTTCAATTCTGTTTTTAAGGGGTTATTTTGTTTAGTATTTTTGTCTCTTTGGCCAAGTTGTTCATTGTCTTTTCACAATTTTCTAGTAATGCTCTCATTTCTTTTCCCAATTTTTCCTTTATCGTTTTTATTTTGTTATTTTTTTTAATTGTGCCTTCTTTAACTCTTCCAGAAATTCTTGTTGGGTAATACTTCACTTAAAATTTTTTCCACATCATTGTCTTCTAAATCTGTGTCTTGATCTTCCCCCTGGCACTATAATGATTTTTGTGGTCAGGTTCTTTTTTATTATTTGCTCATTTTTCAACCTATTTCTTGACTTTGTAATTTACCTTTAAGTTTGGCTCTGCTATCCTGGAGTGGGGGTTGAAGGGTGGAAGCAATATCTCAAATCTCAGGCATTTCTATACTGCTGTTTTCAGAACTAGTTCTAAGAGTCTGAAAGATTTCAGTGCTTTCAAGGTGATGATCTAGGAAGAAATGTGGTCACTGCTCTCCTCATCTGTATGTACTCTGGACTTTACCCAGAAAGGTTCCCTTATTCCTTGCGGTGCAATTGATCCTTAGGGTTTCTGCTCCCTTGTGATTGCAAGCATTTCTTTTCTCCCCAGAATTGGGATTCAGAAATGATTATGGAAAATGGAGTCACCAGTGTCTGGTCCTATACTCAGTGCTACAACAGGGGCTCTCTGTAGTCTCTTTCTGATCAGTTGACTAATCCTTTTACCATTTCTGGGCTAAGGGCTCCTAAGGTGCTTCCACCTTCAAGGTCCACTGCTTGAGTTGCTCTGGACCAGCCCTCAGCTAGTGCCACAAAAGAGAGTGAGAAGAGAACAGCAGAAGCAATGAGTAGTACTTTTTGATGAGTTTGTCTGAAAAAAGGAGAAGAAGCAATAGCTTGAGGGGATGGTGAGGTGTAATGACAGAATTTTTTAAAACAGGGAGATTTGGATGTCTAGACAACAGAGAATGAAGGAACAGAAGGGAAAGATAAAGGGATGAGAGTTGAGACAATCTGCTAGCAAAAGGATGAAGGATACTTGTAGAGCTCTATTCCTAGAAAAATATTGAGTTAGAGAAAGCAATATTCCATCTCTGCTGCCTATTGGCTAAGTCACTTTGAAAGATAGATCATTTAAATTCTCAGAATCTCAATTTCCTGACTTGTAAAAAGAGATTGTTGGATTAAATGACGTACAAAGTACCTTCCAGTTCTAAATATGTCATGTCATTTACTAGCAGACACTGTCCAGTAATACTACCCTCCCCTACCACACATACATACACACATACACACACACACACACACACACACACACACACACACACACACCACCCTTAATGTTAGGCATATGTAATGTAATGTAAGGCAAGTCAGTCTACTTCTCTTTATTTAAAACCAACTGAAATGTATTCCTACCCCCTTACTAAATCTTGGTAACAGCTAGGTGGTACAGTGGATAAAGCACTGGACCTGTAATTGGCATATCAGAGTTAAAATCCAGTCTCAGACATTGTGTGATACTAGACAAATCATTTAATCTCTGTCTGCCTCAGTTTTCTCATCTGTATATAAGAGCACCTATTTCCCAGGGTTGTTCTGAGTTTAGAATAAGATATTATATGTAAGCACTTTGTAAACTTTAAAACATTATATAAATGGCTAGCTATTACTATTGTTTCTTTATTAATAAACCCAAAATGGGTTTCTTAATCATATTAAATGTCGATATTCCTCAAATGTAACTACAGTTCCTTAGGATACCAGAAAAATCAATGATTTTTCATCATTGTCCTAATCTTTGGTCATATAACCAGATCAATGACCAATCCTTTGGGCTCCACTATCAGTTGCTTAAAGTACTTGAGATATGAGTTGCAGATGAATAAAAGGAGCCTAGAATAGTGACTGAAGTAACAGAAGGAATCTGGAAGATATCATATCTTGTTAAAAATTAATTGAGTTCAGAAAAGTGATCAAAACTAGAAGGGTCAGGTGCATAACTGAGGTTAGGCAAGTAATAGGTCTATTCCAGGGGATTAAACAAAATGTCAGGGTAGAGGAGGCTGGAAATGATAAGGTTTGAAACATGTCATGATAAAAAGGAGGTTCTTACAGTCTGTAAGAACTTGTGCCAAATGTTGTATACTTTTAGCATCATAGGATTATAAATTTTAGAGCAGAAAGTAATCTTATTATCTATAATATACCTTATTGAACCCTTTCATTTTGAAGATCAGCACATTGAGACCCAGCTTTCATTAGAATGTGTATTTGTTAAAAGCAAAGTTTGTTTCATTCTCTGCCCTGGTATCCTCAGAACTTAGCAGAATACCTAGCACATAGTATATACTTAATAAATACTTGTTGATTTACTAATTGGAATGATTTGTCTAAGATCACTCAGGTAGGTAGATGTCAAAACTGAGATTGGAACTCCAGATCTAGCTCTCTCTAATAGGCAATCCCTCTTCTCAAAACTAATCTTAATAAGCAAAATCTCTTTTTCTCAAACATCATCCTCTTATTCTAAGATTTTGTTATTGTGCTTTGGTCACTGAGTCATTTCCAACTCTTTGTGACCCCATTGACACACCAAATCCTTCTTTCTTCCATTATCTCTTGAAGTCTGTCAAGAATAGATGGCATAGGGGCAGCTAGGTGGCATAGTGGATAGAGCACCAGCCCTGAAGTCAGGAGGACCCGAGTTCAAATCTGGTCTCAGACACGTAACAGCTGTGTGACCCTGGGCAAGTCACTTAACCCCAATTGCCTCAGCAAAAAAAAAAAAAGAATAGATGGTATAAAAGCATACAAATTCTGAGGTTCTTGTTGCTTGAAACAAGTCAACCCTTATACCCCAGCTAAAATCTACTCCTCAGATGATGTTTGCATGAGACCAAAATGTACTAAAATAAGACTTCAGTTGAAGACTGAATACTGCCATAAATCAGATGAAGATAGCTTGAGTGGTAAACACTCTATTGACAACAAATACCTTTTCTTTTCATAAGGCAATGAAGTGCACCTATAACTGTGAGAAATCATGTACAAGGGCTTGGAAACCTGTCAAAACCTGGCAAGGGATTGGAAACTTGTCAAACCTGAAAAGCTATGGCATTCCCACCACCACCACTCATTGGAAGGTTGTTCTTAGATAGTTAACCTTAGTCAACTCTTGGAACTCTGTCCATCTTCTACACATTGAGGTTTTATGTGTTCTCAGAGATACTAACTCACTCCCAGGCAACTTATCCATGCTAAAGTGATTGAAAAGGAAACTCATTAAAAAGGAAAAGATCAAGTTCAAGTCTAAGTAAACTGGCTTCTTATTCTTCTTCATACATAACTCTCCATTCCCATTTCCATGCCTTTGAAGAGGCTGTCTCCCAAGCCTGGAATGTATCCTCTTCTTACTTCTACCTTTCAGAATCTCTAGTTTCTATCAAAATTTGACTCAGAGATCATCTTCTATATGAAATCTTCCCTAATTCTCCTGTTCCATATACTACTGCCCAGCAAAAAATTATTTTGTATTTTTTTGCATTTATTTATACTATATGTGTATATATAAAATCAAGAAAGGCATTATTAACAAAATATTAGAAAACTGTTGAAAAATAAATAACCTCAACATGTATGATACAATATTCAAAGTAGATTTAGGATTTGTAAGGCACCATAATCTAATCACCTGAACTGGATTGTTTTCTTCTCTAGGTCAAATCTAGCAAAGCTACTCCTTTGCAAATAACTAAGATCTGTAGAATGAGAGGAATCTGGAGCCTGTATTTTCCCTGTTAAATTACCGATTACCAGCTAAGATCCTCCTTCCTTTTCCACTAGTATCACAAAATTTCTTAGTTGAAAGGAATGTCAATGGGCATTAAATCCAACCCATATCTGGAAAAAAAAAAACTTTCTCTGCCATATAGCCAACAAGTAGTTAACAGGTTTTTGCCTGAAGACTTTCAGTAAAAGGAGAACACCCCACCTCCTGAAACATTTCACTCCAATTTAATATAACTCTGTTAGATAGGTTTTTTTTTCTTTATCTGAATCCTCAATTTGCCTTTTTGAAACTTCCATTACTCTTAGTTTCTGCTCTCTGGGGCCAAACATACAAGTTTTGCTTTGTATATATTTGTTTTCCTACTGTCTCTTCCTTAAATTAAATCTCCTATTAAAGATAAGAGGGAATAGGTTTCCACCACTAGCCTACCAAGAGGTCTCATAAAGAACCAAGCCCATCAAAAGGTCAAACTGCAAGCTCATTTAAAGGTCAATTATGTGAAGAGAAAAAATGATTCTTCATCCAACTTTGGAGGAGTACTAGTAGGACAAGAATATATGAGAATATATAATAGTTCATTTTCTTTGGCTACAATATTGAGATTTTTATTTCCTTGACGTGCTTGATTGTAGCAGGTTATGTCAGTCAAGCCCAGGTGAGATTGTTTGCATACCTGGGGCTAAAAAGAAATGAACCGTGCTGGTATGCACTATGGAGATGAAACCACGAGCAAAACAAATGTGTCCTTTATCAGCCTTTTCCATCTACAAGTCATTAATGCTAAATCTCTCTCTTCAGGAAGTCTTGTCCACAATAAAGGCCAGCAAAACACCTATGCTCCCGATGACAGATACTTGGCTACAAGTAACAAGACACCTGAGAGGAAGGAGTTGGGTTACTCCTGGTGAGTTTTGAAACAAGTCCAGCTTAGATTACCTAGATATTAATCTTACCTGCTTCAGGACCGGCTCTGGGTGATTTTGAGCCTCCAGGAGACAGGCCCCAGAAAACCAAAGGAAAGTTATGAATTTTCAGGACTCAGGGTCATCTGCAAGACTGAAGCCAAAGGTTCCAGAGGTTTAAAGTTATTAGCTGCCACAACTGAGGCTTCTTCTCCTAATTTGACATGGAATTTAGGGCTGCAAGAGAATTTAATGCTCATCTAGTCCAGTCACCTCATTTTTACAGATAAGAGAAAGTAGGTTACTACCTAAATTTACACAGCTAAGTGGCAGAGTTGGGATGAGAACTCAGGATTCTGATTAAAAATCTGGTTTTCCTTTAAATATTCCATGTAGACTACTTCCATAATTGCCTTGAGTCCCAGGCTTTTTGTGGAAGGAAATAATGGAGCCCAAGGAGCCAACCATAAAATTGTAGTATTCTAATATGGGAAAGGGGGAAGAGGGAAAATTCCCTCTGTAATTTCCAATCATAATATTTCAAAACCCTATCATCTCAAAACCTTTCATTTTATAGATTAGGAGGCAGTGACCCGTAGAAGGGGAAATGACTTGTTCAAGATCACAAAATAAGTAGCAGAGTCTGAACTTAAAATAAATTAAATTAAATTCTTAAATGAATACAAATCCAGTGTTTTTTCCACTAAGCCACATGATTTCATAAACCACCAAGTCCAATGTTTGCCTAAGAGAAATTTTCAACAGGCAGGAATTCCCAACAAACCCATAATGAGGAGAAATTTATTACCTTTTTAGGCAGCCCATTATTTTATCCACATATTTTTAATTTTTAGCAGACTTTATCTGCTTTTATAAAAATCCAAAATCATTTTCTCTATAATCTCTACCCATTGCTTCTAATTCTGCTATCAGAAAAAACCTATTCCTTCTTCAAAATGACAGCCCTTCAGATATTTGAATATAGTCATCAAATTCCTCCAAATCTCTCTTCTCCAAACTAAACATGGACATGCCATGATGCCGACAAATTTCCCTCAGGCTCTCTCTCCTTTGACTGAAACTGGCTACCCAATCTCACTTATACCTACTTAGATCACTGACTTTCCTAGAATGTGATTTCCAGAACTGAGCACAAATATTCAAGATGGAGGGAGAGTACAGCAGAGGTATTAAGAATTTCATATATTGGAGCCATGTCATTTCCTTTAAAGCAAAAAGGAGGAATGTGGCTCTCCATCAATTATTCACATATATTAGGCTCTGTATTTTCCTTATACAGTTTACAAATTCAGAAAATTGAGTCTTATTCAAAAGTACTGTTTGAAAGTTCTAAGAAAAGAACTTCAAAGAGTGTCTTTAATTGCCATGAAAATGAAGCTTGATAAAACAAAGCAAGTATGAATTTTTTTAGCATGAATTAAAAAAAACTTCATGACAGAAATGAGAGAAATATGAGTAGGAATCAGTGTGTATGAAATAGAAATTTGGATTTTGGTGAAATGAATAAGTGAAAAACATTAATTAAGGACTTGCAAATACAGAATGCAGCCACATTATAAAGAAGCAAAAATAGTCATTGTCTTCAAAAGACTTACATTCTAGTAGAAGAAGATGGCAGTTATAAGGTAATGGGACCAAAAAAAGAAGTTTTGGTTAGAGGAATCACAGAAATGGTGAATGAAGGAGTTATAGGGAGTCAACCTAGGCCCTTTCCAAAATGCAAATTGATTTTATTATTGTTCCCAAGACAAAGAGGAGAAAGACTGAGAAAAGATGGCAAGGAGATCGTCAAGACAGATAATCAAACAGTTTGCAAACCAGCATCTGGAGTCTGGGGCTGACTCGATATAATGGGCTGTGTGAATTTGCACAGTTAGGACAAATCTGATCTAGGAAAGGGATTCCAAAGCCAAGTGGACAGTAAATTTAGCATAAGACAACTAAGAACAAGGGCAGATAAAAGCTCTAATGCAACCTGAGATAGCACTCAGAACAAGGGAAGTAATAATTCCACTCTTCTCAAATCACACATTCCAATAAAATATTAGAGTTGAATAGTACTTCAGAGATTACCCAGCCTAACTCATCTATAGACAAGAATCCACATTATAATATATCCATTGAATGACCATTAAGCATTTGCTCAAAAATCTCAAATGAGGGATGAAACAACGCATCTAAAAGCAACCCATTTAACTTTCTAACAATTATTTAATAATTGTTAAGAAGGTTCCTCCCGATAGGATGAAAACTAAAATGGTTTCTTTGCAATTTTTACTCATTGCCCCTGGAATCAAATAGAATGAATTTAATCACCCTTTCATATGATAGCCCTTAAAATATTTGAAAGCAACCATCATGACCCATAAGTCTTCAGTTGGCTAAACTGAATATCCCCAGTTCCTCCAACTAGTCCTCAATTGCAAACATGCCCAAAATAGAGCTAAATATCTTTCTCCTTAAATCTACCTTTTCTCTTAACTTCCCCATTTTTTAAAGGACTTGAATTTACAAACCAGGAATCACACTTGATAAGTCTCGTTAATTCTATTAGCACAGTATCTCTCTTTCAACCATCTCCTCTCCCTTCACACTTTAGTTCAGGGTTTCTCTTACTTAGCCTGCTACTAACAGCCTCCTCATTGTGCTTCTTACATCTGGGATCTACGCTTTCCCATCTATCCTCTCCCTAATTTATCAATTGATATTACCAAAGCATTAGGCTGATACTGTCACTCCCCTACCAAGAAGGTTCAATGGCTCCCTGTTTCCTATAGATTAAAATACAAGATCTTCACTCACTCATTAAAATCCTTTTTATAGCCTAATTATGCATTTCTCCTCATCATATATTCCAAACAAACTGATCCACTTGCTGTGGCTCTTGTCTGGAATTTTCTCCCTTCTTGACTCTACTTTGTGGAATTATTAGTTTCCTTTAAGGCTCAGATAGTTGTTGAGGCAGCTGGTGACACAATAGATAGAGCAACGGACCTAGAGTCAAGAAAACTTCAATTCAAATGTTACTTCAGACATTTATTAGCTATATAAGCAAGTCACTTAACCTCCATATGCCTCAATTTCCTTAACTGTAAAACCCTGGAGGGTTGTTCGGAGATAATATTTGTAGACAGCACTTAGTACAGTGCCTGGTACATAGTAGGTGCTAGAAATACTCATTGCCTCATTCTGCCTTCAGCTAAAGTGCCATTTTCCACCAGAAGTCCTTGATTCCCTCAGCTACTAATGCCTTCCTCAACTACTTTGTATTATTGTTGTATGTTTTCTTATTTACTTATCAGAGAACATACTAAATTAGAGGCAGCTCTATATGTAAAGGAGAAAATACTGAAGTCAGAAAGATGAGTTCAAATCTGCCCTCAGACATTTACTAACTGTATAAACCTGAGCAAGTCACTTAACATCAATTTATTCAGTTGGAAAATGGAAATAATAGTATCTAGTTCACATTGTGATGATAAGATGAGAGGATATCTGTAAAGCTCTTACACAAGGCCTGGCACATAGTAGGCACTTAATAAATGCTTATTTACTTCCCTAAACCTGGATATCTTAAGCTTTTTGAGATCAAAGACTATCTCACTTTCACATTTGTATACCAGAATCTAGCAGTACCTGGAAAACTGTAGTCCCTTAATAAATGCACATTGATTGATATGTCACAGAGCCAAGGCTTTTAACATTCTCTGGATATTGCCCAATTTAATGATATCCATCCTAAATAGCGGCATGATCAATACAGACTATGACAAGAGGAGTATTACCTCCTCATTTCTGAAACTTGTGCCTTTCTTAATATAGTTCATGATCATATCAGTTGAGGTGTTTATTTGGCTGACCCATCAAACTGCTGACTCATACTGAACTTGCAATCCACTGACATTCCATATCTTTCTTCAGAAAACTATTGACTATTGTCTAATCATGTTTTCCCCTACCTTGTACTCATGAAGTTGGATATTTTTATCTAAATAAGGAATCATGTTTATGCCTATCTAATTTCATCTTCTTAGATTCAACCCAACTTTCTAATCTTTCAATATCTTTTTTGGATTCTTACTCTGTAATTCAGTATACTTATTCACTCCCAAATTGTGCTCACTCCAAATTTGACATACATTCCATTTGTGTTTATCTAAGTCATTAAAAAACATTTTAAACACAAGACCAAACCCACATCCTGGGATATATTCCATTTAAATTTCCTGCCAAGTTCATGTCAACCCATTAAGAACAATTTTTATTCAAGCCTTTCCTGATGTGTTAACCCACATCAGGAGTAATATGTTCAGTAACAAGCTTAGATGTAGGAACTTTGAATGGTTATTGTAGGAGGTGGAAGATGGGGGTAACAGTGGCAGGGATGACCACTGTCTTTTAGACATTTGAAGAACTATCACATAGAGGAAGGAATAGATTTGTTCTACATAGGCCCAGAGGAAAAATTAGGAGCAATAGACAAGTTGTGGAAAGGTAGATTTATGCTCAATAAAGTAAAATTTTCCTAATAATAGAAGCTGCCCCAAAGTGGAATGAATTATTAAGGATTTCTGCTCAAGCATAGTTTGAATTAGAGCAGCTAGCTGGCACTGTGAACATGAAGACCCTTCTTCCTGAGTTCAAATAAGGCCTCAGACACTTATTAGCTGTGTGACCCTCTTTACCTCTGTTTCCTCATCTATAAAATGAGCTGGAGAAGGACATGGAAAACCACTCCAGTGTCTCACCAACTGTTCTAGGCTAAAATGTCTTTGTTTCTCCATGTGGTCCAGCCTCCCTCAGAACCACACTTCCTAATTTCGGCAAACCTGATCTTTTGCTTGCTTGATGTATTATGCAAACCTCCAGCCCTAATCACTTCTCTCTGGAGTCAGCTCTTGCCTCTTACCCTACAGATAGCTGCCAGATTACTTCAGCTGAATCCAGTTACTAGGCTCTGTCTCCCTAGTTCTAGCTCCCATGCCTACAGCCTTAAAACTGTTCTTGCCACTTCAATTGGTCTTAACAATCTGAATCCTTAGAGAGCCAGTGCCAAGAATTAGAATGGTCTAATGGGAAATGCTGCTGCAATCTGAAGAACATCCCCCTATTGCACTTCCTCATGAAGCATTTTACTCAAAGAATAGCTATAGCTAAGTGGGAAATTCTGTGCCTATCCATTTCAAATCATAGTCAATTAAAGCATGAAGGGCAGGATATACATTTGTTAGCATCATTTGTCCTTGATTTAATGTATTTAAACTAATTTAAATTATATTCTCTAATGGGAACATTTCATCTGTGCCTTTGTCATTTTTGTTAAAATCAAAACAATTCCATCTAATTCAACAGTCATTTGTTAAATACCTACTATGGGAGAGGCACTGAAGATGCAAAGACAAAAACAAAAAACAAAACAGTCTCTTTCCTCAAGGAGCTTATGTTCTGCTGGTAATAAATTATATATTCACCAAAAAATAAATATAGGATAGACAAAATAAATGCCAAGGAATTTGGGGAAAATGCTAAGGATAAAATTCAGGAAAGACCCCTTATAGGTAGCTTTAAAGAAAGCTAGGATTCAAAGATTGAGAGATGATTGGGAAGAAACATTAGGGATGTCTACATGAAGCCATGGAGGTGAGAGATGGAATGTCACATCTAAGCAAGTAAATCAATCTGTCTGAAGCATAGAGTGTGTAAGAGAGAGTTATATGTTATCAGACCAGAAAGATAAAACAGACAAATTGTAAAAGGCTTTAAATACTCCAAAGTGACAAATAAATTTTATTCTATTCTGAAGCCTCTTATTTGGGGGATGATGTGGTCACTTCAAGAATATAAATTTGTATAAAGAGTAGGCTGGAGGAAGGGAAGATGGAAGCAGGGAGACCAATTAGATTTTAAGGTAGCAAGAGACTGGACAAGGTCTAGACAAGAGGTGACAAGGACCTCAACTAGGATGATTATAGTGTAAATGATGAAAAGACAGAAGTAGTCTTGTTTCAAGGGTTAACAAGAATTATTGACAACAAAAATGGAACAAATTCTCCTTTCTATATTATTTCCCATATTTAGCACCAAATACTCTCTAAATGAATGGCTTTAGGATTGGCTGCCACATGAGGGAAGAAAGAAATAGTTCACCTATGGAACTGATATTTCCTAACAAAGTCTGGTTAAAGCATGTTCTTGATAACTATTCAGCAGAGTCTTGGGAGGACTGGAAATAGGGATTCTCTGTTTCCTCAGATCTATATCTCAAGTTGGATCTCCAGTAGCTATTTGAGCAGGATAAAACACTATGGCCTCGGATCAGGTTGTGGTGAATAGAAGCTCCCCTAAGTAATTGATAATGTCAACTACAAATAGGGTTTCTGAAATGGGCAGCACTGCAAACTGAGTGGCAGCAGCCAAGGTGTTTTTCCAGCTTTCCCCTTTTATACAAATAGCACTCCCTTTAGGCTATCTCCCCAACTTAGCCCCCATTGGTTAGCAGGCTAGATCACCAGAAGGTTAACTATTTTGGAGATAAAAGGGATGAGTATATAGATCTAAATAAACCGTAAGCTCACAATTCCTCATAAGTGAGCTTACCTTTAATAGTAAGCCAATAGAAAGAATTAGCTCAAAGCAAAAACATGTACTAACATCATGTTGTAAGAATAGTAGGAATAGGGGAAGTTAGATAGCACAATGGATAGAGCACCTGAAGTGAGGAGAACCTGAGTTCAAATATGGCCTCAGACACTTAACCATTACCAGCTGTCACTTAACCCCAATTGCCTCATCAAAAGAAATGTCTGAGGAAAAGCCTGTATGCAGGGCTTAGCAGACTTAGCAACCAAACTTCCAATTCAATGATAATGCTTACACACAAAGTAAAAGGATGATAGTGTTCAGACATCTTATTTCTTCTTCTACATCTTAATACCTCTTTACCTCTCTTCTCTATCCCTGCCTTTCTTTGAGCACTCCTCCTTTACATGTAGAAAAAGTCCTATTTCTGATGCATATCTGTGATGTGTCATTTTCCCAAGAGATTTTTCTAGGGACAGCTAGGTTACACCATGCACAGAACACCAGCCTTGAAGTTAGAAAAACTCATTGTCCTGAGTTCAAGTCTGGCCTCAGACACTTATAAGGCAAGACACAACTGGACAAGATACTTAACTCTGATTGCTTCAGTTTCATTATTTGCAAAATGAGTTGGAGAAGCAAATAGAAAATCACTCCAACATCTTTGCCAAGAAAACCCCAAATGTAGTCACAGAGTCAGACATGACTGAAAAACAACAACTGAAAAACAGATTCTGGCCATGTAATTGGTTAAATGGAATGACAAAGGTATCATCAATCTATGAAGTCATAATTCTTGAAAATGTGGGAAAATTCAGTTGAGGGAAGTAAAAAAATGGTAGTGGAAAATAATAACTTGCACAAGTTAGCATAAAAATGTTCATTCAATGGGAACTTCAAGCATTTTAAGGAAATTATCTATGTAGGACTAATTTGTATACTGCCAGGGAGAATGGACTGAGACATTTTTTGATGCAAAAATAATAGTCCTTTGCTTTAAAAAAAAATACATTTTGGGGGGAAATATTTTCTTTTTTAAAAGTATTTTTCCCCTTGAAACATTTTTCTCATAAGCAAAGTCTATTCATTCACCAAGGACAGATAACATTTGTAATTTTAAAAATCCTAAATAAGAAACCTATTCCTACATTCATACATATATATCTATATGATATAAAGTAGTATATAGTAACTTCAAACAAAATATTATAGGATATGCTATGGTTTTCAAAATTTAGGTGACCCTAATACAGACAGAGGTGAAAGATTTTATACAGATAGCAAGACTAACCAGAAATAAAAGACAGACTATAACTACACATTATTGCTTATTATTGTATTTTAAAATAAAGTTCTTAAGATTAGGTATTAGTTGTTTATTGTCCTTCATGCTTAAAAAGAACCGAAATGACATCACTATGTCAGGGTTAAGATATAATGTATCTGAAAGTGGCTAATTAGACCAATATGAGCTCAGAAGGCTCTACCATAGGTCAGGTGCAAATAGATAATAGGAATTTTTGGAGTGAAAATGTCTCTAAATCTGCACATCTCATATTTCTTTAGAGTTACTGCAATTCTGCTTTACTCATAGAGCATAGCACTTTGTTTGATACAGGCATGCCATGATGGGTAGTCCTGTGCCAGTGTATCCCATGACTCACAATTGATTCCAAAGTTCTTCAGGGAGACCTTGAAAGTGTCCTTGTATTTCTTTTTGTGTAAATTCTCCCTAAAAGAGGTTTTAGACAAATGTACATTTGTCATGTGAATTTGACCAGCCCATTTAAGTTGTGCTTACTGCAATAGAGTTTGAATATTTGGCAGTTCAGACTGAGAAAGGACCTCAGTATCCAGTACCTTATCTTGCCAGGTGATCTACAGAATCTTCCTAAGACAATTCAAAGCGAAGTAATTCAATTTTCTAGCATAGCACTAATATACTATTCAGGTTTCACAGGCATACAGCAATAAGATCAGCACAATGACTGTAGAGCTTCAATGTGGTAGGCAGCCTAATCCCTCTTTTCTCTCAGATTTCCCTTCAAAGCTTCACAAACACTGAGCTAGCTCAACCTCATCATCTATGTGCACATTCCTGGAAAGCACACTGCCAAGGTAAGTGAACTTATCCACAGTATTCAAGATTTCTCCATTTGTTGTAACACATGGTTCCACACAATCATCTGCAAATAAAAATTTGTGCACTCTCTCTTCACTTTAGCCTTGGCCTGTAGTTTTTTTTCAAATTAAATAATTTACTATCAGTGCAGTAGCTGACCTAGATGCTTGACCTTTATTTCCCTTGCTTTATTCCATTGTTGCCTATGAAAGCACAAGAGCATCACTCATTATCAAGAACCCATGCAAACCATTGTGGTATTGCAATACAATAGTGAGGAACTTCTCTGAACAACCAAATTTTGCCGTGACCTTCCACAAGCCCTCATGACTGATAATATCAAAGGCCACGATTAGATAAATGAATGTTCTGTTCTGCTTCTGGCATTTCTCCTGAATTTGTTGGGTAACAATCTCTATCACCTGCTCCTCAGCCTTTTTGAAGACACCATTTTCCAGATGAAGAATCAGCCTATTAAGGAGGAACCTGGTAAGAATATTTCCAGAAATGATTAAGAGAAAGACTCCTCAGTAATTATCACAGGACAACCTATTTCCATTTCCCCTTATATAGATGGACAAGGGAGACATCCTTGAACTCCTGAGGAATAACATCTTTTTGCCATAATCCCAGAAGACTTGTCAAATTTTTTACAAACTGTAGACCCTTCCCCACCTAACCCCCACCACATAAATCTCAGCTGTAATATCGTCATTAACACGTGACCTTCAAAAGTTTTTCTTTAGTTGAGAGTTTGACTAAAGAGGGACTGACTTCAACCTAAGGTATATTATCAGTGGCTTCAGCATTGGTTGATGATAAATGCTGAAAGAGTTCAGTTTATCAATCCAGGATCATGTCTTCATTGCTAATCAATGTGGCTCCATCAGTGCTGAGTAGGTAAGATATACCACAGGTCTTTGGCCCATAAATAGCTTTTAGGCATCATAAAAGCACTTTGGATTGTTACAATCAGTATAAAACTGAATTCCTGCCTTCTTATTGAACCAAAAATCTTGCATCTCTAAGCATAACTTATACTTTACTTTTGATGGATTTAAATGTTACCTTCTTATAAACAAACGAACTATCCTGCTAGTAAACCTTGTTTCTTGTTTAGCAGTTTCTGAATTTCCCCATCATTTTTATCAAATCAAATGTTTGTAAGTGTTCTGGACCAAATGAGTCAATGCAATGCTGTTTATCAAATCTCTGAAAGTTGCCCACTCTTTTTTTGTTTTATTGTTTTCAACCACGTGTTAACTCCGCTTTCCCTCCAATTCAGTAAGAAATTTTTCACACTAACAGAAGCTCTCTAATCTGACATTGTCTTCTGGTAGTCATCTTGCCTTGGGGTCATTGCTTTTGATAATAGCTTGGAGAGGATGAGTCTATGATTAGTCCAGCATGCTGCACTATACATTTCCTTCATCATTCTCACATCATCCTTTCTCTTCTCCTTATGGAGACATAGTTTACTAAATGTCAGTGTTTATTGAGAGGGTGCAACCAAAAATTTATCTAAATACAATAAAGTGTTTTGTCGATGATAAGAAGGTAATGAGACAAATTAGTCTTTGTAAGTGACCATTGCTGTTACTGTTTCTGACTCCATTCCTCCCAAGGACCTTCTTCCATGTCTAATAGTTTTTACCTCCTCTGGCACATATTGATGATAAAGCTGTCCTGCTCTTCATAAAATTTTTCTTTGACCTTGTCAGGGTTTATCATGGAGGATACACATTGAAGAAAGTGTGGCACTTTCCTGCCAGAGGAAATTACATTGTTATGAGCATGTCATTCACTCATCTGGGGAGTCATTCAAGCTTGTTGACTAGATTAATTTGGTTGTGAAAATTATGCTGGTTTCATGGCACTCCCTATCAATGCTGACACTCCAGAAAAATGTGTATCCAGCTCTAACTTTGATTGGATGGTTTTCATTTGCCAGCCTTGTTTCACTCAGGGCTGCTATTTGGATGTGATACCTGATGAGTTCTCTCACAACAAGAGCTGTTTATCTTTCAAGTCCACTGGATTTCTTATTGTCCATAAGTTTGTACACATTCCATGTACCAATAGTGAGTGTAATCATCTTTTCAAAAGTTTTTATACATTTTTCTGCAAGATAGGATCCCTGCCTGCTATGGTAAGCAGACTATTTTAGGTTAAGTGAAACAGACAATTTTAGAGCCCCTTTTCTAGTCCATTCCTCACACCAAGAGGTTAAGACCCACAGTACTTTAACAAAGACTTCTCAGACACCCATAAGGTTGTCAAATCCCACTGCTTCTTCATTACAGTGAGAAGATAGCCTTATGGTCTATGCTATCTGTGTACAGAGCTGTGTACAGCTTCCAGTGTATCCAAACCTGCTTTTCCATCATTTGTCTGTTGTCACAGGATTTTGAGGCAGGTTGAAATGCTAAAATGATATGAGTTTTATCTTTTGATTCATGAATAAATTGAATTTAAGTGAAGCAGAGTTGGAAAAAATCATTGATCTCAATCTCTCTTCCACAGTCATCAGTATCCAATGGCAAGACATCCAGTGATGGCTCAGGATGCATGGGATGACCTAGGTGTCTTCAATGTTTGCCCACAGCATCTGCTTCAGTCACATTCATGGCTATTGGAACAAATTATTCTCAAATATCCATTCCATTGGGAGAAGTCTTCACATTGCTTGGGATAGACACTCACCATGACTCTGAGATGCCTCTGCTATTTTCAGCCTGGTTTAGCCCATCTGCCAAAACAGTTTACCAGGATGTGGCTAGTGAGCATGCTACACCTTCTTGGAGCCACAGGTGAGAACTGAGAGGCACCAATGGTGGAAAGCAGACGTGAAAAGGGCTCAGTAGCCCTCATCAGTGATACTAGTCTTCCCTGAATGCCAATGCAACCAATTTGGCATCTAGTCATCTCTGTTTTTCCCTATACTACTCTAGTCCTTCCCACCCAACATACCCTTGGGAGAATGTCTCCATTTCCCAGAGAGGAAATCTTCCCTGAATCCCTGCAGAAGAAATCTCACCAGGAAAATCATTAGGACTAATGCTTGATTGGGTTTAAGGCTAGGATCCTGTAGAGAAATACTAGTAAGTGACAGAGTGGCTATCAGGATAGAACACTGGACTTGGTATCAAGAAAACTTGAATTCAAATTCTTCCTCAAAAACATACTAGCAAGGGCAGCTAGGTGGTGCAGTGGATAGAGCACCAGCCCTGAAGTCAGGAGGACTTGAGTTCAAATCTGGTCTCAGACCCTTAACACTTCCTAGTTGTGTGATTCTGAGCAAGTCACTCAACCCCCATTGCCTCAGCAAATATATATATATATATATATATATATATATATATATATACTAGCATCCTCTCTTCCAGGGCCATGGGAAAATTAAAATGAGGTAATACTTGTAAAAACACTTTGTAAATCTTGAAGTGCTATGTAAATGCCATTATTATTATTATTTATGAAACTTACAGAGAGGCAGATTTAGAGTCAATACAAAGAAGTGTTTAGGTGCTAGTTAACTATTTTTTCAGGAACATGTGGAGGTTAGTTCTTATATTGGATAGCTAGAGGATGCTAAGATTCCAGGTTCTAGGATCCTGTGGGGTAGCTTCATTTTAGGAGGTCTTGAAGTAGCAAGAGTGTTGAAAAAAGTCAGATTTCCATTGAACAGAAGGAAAAACTTCCTAAAATTTACCTCTTTAAAAGTAGAATGGGTTGGAGCAGCTAGGTGGTGAAGTGGATAGAGTACCAGCCCTGAAGTCAAGAGGACCTGAGTTCAAATCTGGTCTCAGACACATCCTAGCTGTGTGACTCTGGGCAAATCACTTAACCCCAATTGCCTCAGAAAAAAAAAAAAGTAGAATGGGTTGATTTAGAAAATAAGCTTCCTCAATTAAAATCTCCCAACATGCAGGGGCAGTGACCCTTTGTGTATTTGTACCCAGAGTTCCAAACAAAATGCCTTACACAAAATAGTTATTTATTGAACTGAATATTTATTCAAGAGTGAATTCCCCATCACAGAAGGTCTTCAGAAGGAGACTTGATGCTGACCACATGTAGAAAAAAGAACTCTGGAGTCTGAATGCAGATTGAAGCATCATATTTTCATTGTTTTATTTTTTTGTTTTTTTTTTTCTTTCTGGTTATTTTCCTCTTTTGTTCTTCTATCACAACATGACTAGTATGGAAATATGTTTAACATGATTGTACATGTATAATCAGGAACCAAGGGGCAATAACTAGGAAACTACTTCAAGGACTTATCTAAGGAAGCAGGTTCTGGAAGGGATTGACATCAGGCTGTAGGTAGAAGCCTAGTATATTAATGTTTTCTCCTTCCTCCAATTCGGCTGAGGAAATGGTCATTAAGGGATAGGGAATGGAAAGAGTATCTGAATTTCCTGTGTTCCCCTAGCCCAGGACAGGCTAAACTTTAGTTAAGTTAGGACAAGCATTCTGTGCTCTATCAGCTTATTCAATTTCATGCTCTGCTATTCACTTTCTTTCCCTTGCCTTTTCTACCAAAATTCCTTTTTTGGGAAGGAGCGGGGCGCTATCTGACTAGTCTTAATGAAACTGAAGAAAAGACCTTTCTCAAAGTTGATCAGGATAGGTGGGAGGACTCCTAGTGGCCACATCCAGTGCTAGCAGCAGCCATCCAAATTTCATAGTTGGGAAAGAGGTAATAGAATTGAATCATTGGAGTGGAAGAAGCTGAAAGGAACCTTAAAGATAGGAAGAGGGCCATCAATTTAAAGTCAGGAAAAAATCTTAAAGGTTATCTTATCCAACTCCCTTCATCTTACACAGGAAGAAAATATATCCCAGAAATAGGAAGAAACTGGCCTAAGGATACACCAATAAAAGTAGCAGATATTTGAATCCAATTGAATTTATTTCAACATTCAGTTCTACTATGATTCCTAGACATCTATAGGCATAGATATTTTTCATCCTAGAAAATTTCCTAACATCTCTATAGAATGTTGCATTTGCTCACTGAGCCTTCTCTCATACTCATATCCCTTTTTTTAAAACTAGAAGAGGGGCAGCTAGGTGGTGCAGTGGCTAGAGCACCAGTCCTGAAGTCAGGAGGACATGAGTTCAAATCTGGTCTCAGACACAACACTTCTTAGCTGTGGGTGACTTTGGACAAGTCCTTTAACTCCAATTGTCTCAGCATAAAACAAACAAAAAAAATAGAAGAGACTTCAGAAGTCATCTAGTAGTCCTCCTATTTAGTCCATCCTTTATAAATTCCTCCTAAATGATGATTCAATAACCTCTTGAACCAGAGGCATGGACTTCATCATTCCCTGACAAGGCAGCACATTCCACTTTTAGACACTTCTAATCAACAGGAAACTGTTTTCTCAAATGTTGCTAGAATCTAATTCTAGTTCTGAATTTTACTTCTTATTCAGCCAAATGAAGTGTCTTTCCTTCAAAGAGATGCTATTTAGAAAGCTATTCATTTATTCTAACATTACTGCTTTTGCTCGAATGTGCTTGGATTCTGTTTGGAAAATGCCTTGCCAATAAGACAACCTCATTACTTTATAGTCACATTTTATTTACCAAAAATAATGTTAGATTAAAAATTCAAATTTACTCTCACAAGGTACAGAGTTATAATTATCACTGATAAGATAAAATATTTAGAAATGGAAAGAACTTTATGTAGTGATTTTATAGATGAAGAGCTAAGTTCTAGAGAGTAATTTGTCCAGAGCCACATAGGTAGTAAGTCATAGAACTTAGGTTCTCTGGATTTGAACATAAGTCTTCTGACTCTAAATCCAGGATTTCTTCCACTGTGCCATGCTGTCTACAATGCTTTCTTCAAAACATGAAGTAAGGAATATCAAAATGTGAAAGAGACAATATCAACAGGAAGGCAGCTAAGTAGCCTAGTAGATAGAGCACTGGATCTGGAGTCAGGAATCCTTGTGTTTAAATCTAGTTTCAGATGCTTACTAGCAGTATGATCCTGAGCAAGTAACAATTCCAGTTTACCTCAGTTTTCTCATTTTTAATAGAACTCACTTCCAAGAATTGTTATTAGGATCGAATAAGATAATAATTATAAAGTGCTTAACATAGTGCTTGGCATATAAGTACTTTATAAATGTTAGCTATTATCAATACCCTCATTTAATAGTTGAAGAAACTGGGGGTCTGAAACATTGTGACACACAAAGATGCATAGAAAGGAGTCGAGAGTTGAAACCCTATATTCTGATACTAAGAAAGGAGGGGAGGAAGGAAGAGAAGGAGGAAGGGAGGGAGGCAGAGATGGAGGAAAGGAAGTTGAAAAGAAAGGGAGGAAGGAAGGAAAGAAAGATGGAAAGAGAGAGAAAGAAAAAGAACAAAATAGGGTAAAAATTAAAGGAATGAAGCAATGGTGCCTATTTACATAGGTTGACTAGAGTACTATGATCAAAAATCTGGGTTATTAATTCAAGTAATGACATGGATTAATTAAAAGAACCAAAGAAATATCTCTTATATATTGTCTAAGTTTGGAAGTTTGAGAGACTACCATTCCTTGCTTTATGTCAACAAGTACTTTACTGAAAGATTACAATAGTCTGGATCTATGATTTCATTAGTGTGGGTAACTCCTAGAATGGAAATTGCTTCCATCCACATAGATTGTCAACCTATTTCTTACTGATAGTTTTAGAGACCGGACTGGGGCACAATAGATTAATTAACTTGTCCATGATCACAATGCTGTCATATGTCACAAGCAGCACTTGAACACAGATCTTACTGATTCTGAAACTGGGCTTACATTAGCATAGCATAACCATATTTCACAGAAAATAGTTGTAGAATATTTTCACAGAATTAGAGAATTTCAGAGTTGAAAGCAACCTTTGTGGCTATCTAATCCAACTCTGCCTGAAAAAGAATCCTCTCTAAAACATACTCAACAAGTAGTCACCTAACCTTTTCTTGGAAACCCACTTTCAGAGGGAGCTCTCTAGCTCCCTGGCCAGCCCATTCAAATTTTGGATAGCTCTAATTGTTAGGAAGTATTTCCTTACAACAAATCTAAACTTGCATCTCTGCTGGTCCCCTCCAGAACCAAACATACCAATCCTAATCCTTCTTCTACGTGACTGCTTTTTAAGTAACTGCGCTATCATTAGTCATCTTGACTTTTGTCCTGGACTTTCATGATTCTGGAGAAGAGAATGAGGCCGATGACTTTGCCCAGCTCGGGCTCATTTCAATCCAATTTACTTGCATGTCAAGACATCATCCTCATGATGTCATTCATCCTTATTCAGAATGAAAGGAGAACAATAATATTTAAATACATGAAGGAAGCTCACTTTTTTAAAGGATAAGTTATTTTGTGAAGTGAATAATTAGTATGCAAATTGATTTATATTTTTTCCTAAATGTGGATCTCTACACATGAGCTTTTCTTTTTTTAAAAAAAAATATCTTTTTTTTTCCTCTTGTGAGGCATTTAGAACCCTAAACGTGTGACTTGCCCAGGGTCACACAGCTAGGAAGATTTGAACTGAGGTCCTCCTACCTCCAGAACCAGTACTCTATCCACTATGCCATCTAGCTGCCTCCATATTAGTTTTTCTTAAAGACATAGTTTCTATCCTTTTGAAGATTATCATTTCTTTGGGAATCAATGGAAGAAAGTTCCACCAGCCATCATAACTGAACATTGATTACTGAGGGTCTCAATCTGGGCCTAAGTCAGCTTCCCAAAAACAGATTGGGAAGGAATGTTATTAGGGTATGAGGAATGGATTTTTTAAGGCTCTTACTCTCCTGACTTCTTCATTCTAACCTCAGATCATAGACTCAAGGATTATCTCATATGATCTTTGCCATGATCATGAACCCTATCTCTGCGTGGCTGAAAGGTGCTTATCCAGCTTCTGCTTAAACACTTCCAGTGATAGAGACCTCACTGCCTCTCCAGGTAGTCCATCTACTTTGGATAGCTCTAGTTTTTAGCATTTTTTTCCTTATGCTAAGCTGAAATCTCTCTTATTTTCAACTTCATGCTAGAAAAAATGTACAAAGCAATTTAAAGAGTACTTAACTTAGAGTCAGAAGTCTTGGTTTTCAATCTTTTCTTCATTTATTTTATGACAATTGACACCTTTAATTACTAATATTGATAATACTTTCCCAGAGCTATTGTAAAACTCAGATGAGATCATTTATGGGAGCATTTTTCAAACCTCAAAATTGCTATACAAATGTCAATTATTATTATTTCTTAGTTCTGCTCTCCAAGACCAAGTCCTCCACCCACCAAAAAAAAAGCTAATTTTTCTTTCAAATATTTGAATATGTCTCTTAATGCATTTGAATATGACTTTTATGTTCTACCTAAGCCTTCCTTTTTATAGTCTAAATATCCTAAATTTTTTAACTTAGGAGTCTTAGAGAATTGCCTTGTACATCGAGTGCTTGTGAGTTATTCAGAGTCACACTGTGTCAGAGGCAATATTTGAATCCAAGACTTCCTGAATCCAAGGCTAGCTCTCTATCCACTACACTGGAGGTGACAAAATATGGGCAGCAACATTACCCAGTGCTGCCAAAACCAGATTAAAATGTGTTTGGGAAATATTTAACAAAATAAAAATATAATAAAACATAGACAACTTTATATTTTAAAACTGTCAGTATCACAAGGGATCCTTCTACACAGATCAGAAGTTTTCAGTTCTATTTGAGTCTGAGATCATTGTATTACAACATGCTACCTTGATATTAAAAAAAAAAATTTAAACTTCTTAACTTGGTATTAGGAAGTTAGGTAGCACAGTGGATAGAGTGCTGGTCCTGGATTCGAGAGAACCTTAGTTCAAATTCAGCCTCAGAGACTTACTGGTTATTCAACCTTGGACAAATCACTTAACCCTATTTGCCTCAGTTTATTCATCTGTAAAGTGAGCTAGAGAAGGAAATAGCAAGCCACTTTAGTATCCTTTGCCAAGAAAATCCCAAATGGAGTCACAGAGAGCCATCAGGCTAAAATAACTTAAAAACAACAACAGCTTAATATTTGAAGTTTTTCACAAACTGGTCTCAGTTTATGTCTCCAGCCTGATATATCACTACTACTCTACTCTATGGACTCCTCTATGACATCTTGATTGACTTCTCTATTCCAGGAAACCTTACCTCTAACATAGCCTGAATGTGTTTGAGGGTGACCTACCACATCTTGTTTCCATATACTTCTTAGGAAACTCACTAACTGAAACCCTCCATTTATTTTTCTCAGTTTAATGTGTATTATGGCCTAAATTCAATATGGGGAAAATAAGCATCCCTGATCCTCTCAGGTTGGTAATCTAATGAGGTCATGGGGGGCAAGAGATCAACACTTTACACTTTACAAAATGAGTCTCTAAATAAGGATGAAGCTGCTAAAAGCCAATTTTAGCCATAGAAGAAGATACAATTCATTAAGACCATTTAAAGACCATAGCTTTTCATTGTCTCCTTTCATTGTTTTCAAATCTAAAAACCAATTCTACTCTGCCAAAGAGAATGGATTCTTTTTACTGTTTACAGTATTCAGCATGCTGGGAATACAAAAACAATTCTTACCTTTAAGAAGCTTCTATTCTACTTGAGGGCCTGTGGAATACACATAAATAAGCAAATACAAGGAAATATGAGATGTGAAAAAACTTCCTTGAGGCAGTAACACCTGAGCTGAGTCTTGAAAAAATGATGAATATTTAGATAGGTGGATGGAGTGATGTCCAGGCATGGGGTCAGAAAGACACAAAAAGGATAATGGAATACCCAAGTTGGAAAACAGTACTTCTGTTTGACTGGAATATAGAGCATGTATAGAAAAACAATATGAAATAAATAAGAAAAGGTCTGGTGGGATCAAATTATGAAGGGGAAAATAAAGAACACTTTGTACAAAGCAAAAGAAAATTTAAATGAAAATGTGGGTTATTGTAATAGGGTGAAAGCACACAATTTAGACTCAGGACCAAAGTTTGAATTCCAGCTCTGCTGTCCGAAATGAATGTGACCTTTCTTCCCTCTGGGCCTCAGTTTCCCCATCTGTAAAACAAAGGGGCTAATAAATCTATGATCTTATATCTGTTGGCTTATTTTAAAAAATATCTATAGGGGCAGCTAGGTGGCGCAGTGGTTAGAGCATCAGCCCTGAAGTCAGGAGGACCTGAATTCAAATCTGGTCTCAGACACTTCCTAGCTGTGTGACCCTGGGCAAGTCACTTAACCCCAATTGCCTCAGCAAAAAAGCAATATATATATGTATGCAGTAGCTTGTGGTATATATCTCTGTACAAAATCTATTTCAAATCTTGACATATTGCTTTCATTTTCCTACTTCCACTTTATCCCCAATAAAACATCAGGTGTATGTAAACTGACAAATGCCTATTAGCTGATTGATTGTTATTGCCTGGGTTTAACAAGACTGCCTCAGTTGTATTATACTTGGGTTCCAGGAATTAGGTAGAAGCTAAATCCTTTGAGGGTAAGAAATAAAACTTATTTGTCTTTGTATAATACCCAAAAACTAATGAAGTACCTGATATAAAGTAAGCACTTGAATGTTTAATTATCAGACACATGTAAAAAAACTTAAAGGAGGTTATGAAACCAAGATTGCCCACTACTTTATATACATATAATTATGCACATATATGCATGTATATGCATACAGAATCACACAGAGACATATATATCCCATTCCACCTGAGTTCATATCATCTTGTATTTGTGAAGTTGATTTTTTGAACCCCAGTGCCAGATTTTATATTTATTCCTATTAAATTTATTTTGTTCAATTCAGCACATTATTTGCCTCTCAAACTATTTTAAAACTCTCCTATGTCACTTTATGTGTTAACTATTCTTTCCAGATTTGTGTCACTCAGATATTTGTGACAAATCTGCAGGTTATTAGTTTGTCCACAAGATGGCATGTCTGGAACAGAAGAAAAGCTAAATTCTTAATACCTGGCTGCACTAGGTACAGACACCACATAGTGTGCTCATAGAGTGTTCAAAGATTCAGAGTTGGAGGGAACCTTAAAGGCCATCTAGTCCAATTTTTTTCATTTCCCAGATGAGAATATTGCAAACCAAGGAGAGCAAGTGACTTGCCTAAGCTCTCACAGATCACATGTACTTTTTCCCTTCCTTCTTTCTTTCCTTCCTTCCTGGCAGCCATACATGGCTAATATAAACTTGGTCTGCAGAAAAGATTCTGGGAAGGTGGGGGAGTAGATCAGACAATTGCAGGCTCTCCAGATTTCTCACACACAAAAAAACAAAATTGTGCCTGAGGGCAAACACCAAATGAAAAATAAGACTTGGGACAGAACATGGGTCCTCCTGGAAAGACCCCAAGATGGAGGGTTAAGCCAATGTGAAGTGTAAACACCTCCAAGCTGGCTCCACTGAAACAGCAAGCAGGGAGCCCTGGAGCTAGCTGGGTCCCAAGGCAGCACAGGAACTTTCACCTCTCAAGACAGCATAGGGGGTCTGGGCCCTGGGTCTGGGAAGATTGAAGGCACCTGTACTGACAAGGATGTTGTGCTGCTGAGACTAAAAGGAACCAGCACACCTGGTGAGTGCAGAAGCAGTGGGGTAGGGATGCTGCTGGCTACAGGCATTCCCAGGAAGGGAGAGTTCTTGGTTTGGGGGTTCTAGGCCAGAAGGGGAAACTGAAGTGAAGCAGGAGGCACCATCCCTCCCATCATAGGACTAAAGGTGATTACACTAATAAGATCTTATTTTTAAAAAAATGAATAGTTAAAGAAGATAGACTCCAACTATAGAAAGTTGGTGTGAGAATAAAGAAGAATGAGGTTCATTTTCAGAAGAAGAGACTGAAGTAAAAATAAAGAAAAAGCCTCCCCTACCCCACAGAATTAAGTTTAAATGGTTACCTGCACCAAAAGAATTTATAGAAGAACTAAAAAAAGACTTCAAAAATCAAGTAAGAGAGATTGAGGAAAAATTAAAATAATAATGACAATCCAACTCTCCCCCCCAAAATCCAAGATTATGAAAAGAAGGTCAATCAACTAGAAAAGGAGATCCAGAATCTTAAATGACTCTTTGAAAATTAGAATTGGGAAAGGGAAAGCCAGTGAGGTTATGGAACCAAAAAATAATAAAAACAAAGTATAAAGAATAAAAATAGAAGAAAATGTGAAATACCTTATAAGAAAAAAATTATAGATCTGAAGAACAGATCAAAAAGAGAAAATATATAAGAATAATTGGACTACTTGAAAGCTATGACCCCAAAAAAGAAATATCTTGATACAATAATAACAAGAAATTAATAAAATTGTCCTGAGTAATAGAATATATAACATACATACATACTTACACATACGCATACATACCAAGAAGGGTATCGCACCCTTCAAAATCTATAGAGAAATAAGGGGGGAAGGAGTAGGATAAAGTTAGGTATAGAAGGTTATATAGATTAATAGGACTGGAATAAGATATTTAGATTAATGAAAAGGGGATAAAGAAGGAAGGAAATGGTGGCATAGGAAAAGATGGGGTACAGAAGAGTGTTTAAATTAATGGGAGTAGGATAAGTGTGTAGATTAATGGGATGGGTATAAAGAAAGAAGGAAAGGATGAAGAGAGAAGATAAGGGAGGGATCCAAAGGGAAGAGAGGAAGAGATTATGTAATAGTGAGACAAGTTAACAGGTAGAGGTAAAGCAAATGAATTAGTAGGGATAGGAAATAAGATATACATATATATATATATAAGCAAATATAATAACAATGATTAGGAAAAGAATTATTAAGAAAAAAAGCAGGGGAAGTAATCATCAATCTCAGACAAAGTCAAACTTTAAAAAGATCCAATAAAGAGAGAAATTTACATTGTGTATATTATTTTAGATGTATATATATGCATATGTACATATGTGAATGTATGTATATTGGTGTGTGTACATGTGCACATATGTGTGTGAATGTGTGTATGTGTGTATACATAAATATATCCATGCTTAACTGTAGCTTGCTTGGGGGACATAGGCAGGAAGAAATAATGAATAAAATTAAATGTGCACAGCAGAGAACAAAAGAAAACCTACAAGGATGCAAAGAAAAGATGGTCAGTTATGAATACAATGTCTTCTACTACTATATATGCTTTCTTGAAATGGAAATTTATTGTTACATGTTTTGAATACTCCCAAATGTTCTTTTGAGCATGTGACTTTTGTCTTTTTTTTCTATTTTATTTTTTCTTATTTTGCATTTGTGTTAAATAAGTACATACAGTAAAAAAAAAAAAGCATTATGAGAATCATAATGTTCAAAATAATGGAAATGTTAATTCCATTATACTTTTCCCCCAGTCTTACCACAGAGTATTGTATTAAGTTTCAGATATAGGCAAGAAGGTAGCTGAAATATGGTTAGTATTGCATAAATAAATTATGTTGACTCACATTAAGTTTGAAGTTCCCTAAAACCCTCACAGGAATTATCCACATCATCGATCCATGTTTCAGTCATCTTGTACTTATGGAGTTGGTTTTTTGAACCCTACTGCCAGATTTTATATTTATTATATTTATATTTTCATATGTTTATTATTTATATTAAATGTATCTTGTTAGATTCAGTACATTATCTTTTTACACTTTTTTATGTCATTCTATGTTTTAGCTATTACTTCCAGATTTGTGTCACTTAAAATTTGATAAATATCATCTTTGCCATTATTCACATCAAAAATGAATAGCACAGGACCAAGAATAGATCCCTTGAATACCCTGATGGAATTCCCTCAAATTTACCTTTACCCATTAAATTATGACACTTTGGATCCAGTTATTAAATGTTTTATATTGCTATAATGAATTATAATCTATCCTATATCCCTCAATTCAGTTCACAAAAAATAGCAAAAGACTCTGTCAGATGCTTTACTCAAATCTAGATCTATACCTATTATACCTACAGCATTCCCCTCGTCTACCAGTCTAATAATACTATTACAAAAGACAAATAAATTAAGCTGACTTTTTCTATGCACTACTTCCTGGTTTTTTAAAAATATATTTACAAAAAAATCCCTTAATAATGCATTCTAGAATTTTTCTAAGACTGGAAATCAAATTTAATGACCTATATTTTATAGACTTCTTTCTTTCTTTCTTTGAAACTTCAGTTACATAATCTAACTGTTAGGGATCATTGGATCATAGCTAAAGTTAAAAAAAAAAAAAAAAAAAAAAAAGACCTCAGAGAGACCTTAATCCACCTCACTCCTTATTTTACAGATAAGGAAAGTGACTTGTCCCATAGAAAGCAAGCTTTAAAAGTGGGATTTGAATTCAGATCCTCTCAATTCTAGCATTAGTGCACTTACCATGCTATTTCACTGATTATTTGAGGAGAACCACTGAACTATCCATTTATTTACTAATTTCCTTTTCTTCTGGCTTAAATTATGGTGAGAATTTTGGGGTGATTCAATTCTTCCCATAGTTCATCCACTGAAATATTGGACAACATTAGTGGTCTAAAGCTGTACCCTTTCCACCTGTCCAAATAATTCTCTTTCTTCAAAACTAAGCTGGGGCTGAGGAAGGCCAGATGATAGCTAGGTGACTGAGTGGATAAAGCATCAGCCCTGAAGTCAGGAAGACCTGGGTTCAAACCTAGCTTTAGACACTTAACACTTCCTGGCTGTGGGACTCTGGACAAGTCACTTAATCCCAATTGCCTCTAAAAACAAAAAAAAGCACCTAAACTCCAGGTGTTTCTGTCTCTCTGAAGCTTTCTTCTAATTTTCCCAATTGATAGCTCTTTCCTTCTTCATTTCTACAAAGAGTTCTTCATCTTTTTTGCTGAAGCCTATGGACCTCAGTCTCAGAATAATGTTTTTGAATGCATAAAATAAAATGCATTAATATGTTATATTATATTGTTGAGCTGTTTAAGTCATGTCCAATTCTTCATGATCTCATTTAGGGTTTTCTTGGCAAGAGCACTGAAGTGATTTGCCATTTTCTTTTCCAATCCATTTTATATGAAAAACCGAGGCAAACATGGTTATGTAATTTGCCCAGAGTCATACAACTAGGAAGTGTCTAAGACTGTATTTGAATTTATGAAGATGCCTTCCCAAGTCCAAGTCCACTGTTCTACCTAGCTACTCATAATATTGCACGATGGTATATTTTATATACACATAGAACTAATAATAATACCTAACATTTTTATATCATTTTGCCAAATATGTGACAAATATTTTCTCATTTTACTTTCACAACAACACCTGGGTAGGTGCTATTATTATCACTATTTTAGTGATGAGAAAATCAAGACTGAGAAAAGTTAAGTAAGTTACCCTGGATCACACAATTAATAAGTGTCTGAAGTTGGATTTGAATTGTTTTCTGACTTCAGTACTCTATCCACTGTACCATCTCAGTTGTTAAAAAGGAAATCAATTTGTGTGACCTTGGGCAAGTCACTTAACCCTAATCGCCTCAGCAAAAAAGAAGAAAGAAACCAATTAAATTGAAATATGGTTATAAAAAAATTTTTTTAAGTTCACAGACCCCAGGATAACCTCTAATCTAGATCAAACTGTGCCTCAGAATCCTTATTAGAACCTGTACGGCAAGTGGTCATTGAGCCTTGCTAAAGACATATAGGAGAGGAACTCACTATTTTCTGGGACAATAAATTCCACTAGTTAGAAATTTTTTCCTTACATCAAATCTAAATAGTAATATTGTAACTCCTAATCCTACCACTATAATAACAAACAACAACAACAATAACATGGCATAGTGGAGAGGGTGTTAAACTGGAAATCAGCTTAATTTCAAATCTAATCTTTCATACTAGATACATTACTAGGTGCAACTCAATCTTTCTAAAACTCAGTTTTCTTATCTCTAAAACAGACATAATAATAACCGGAATACTTATTTCCCAGAGTTGCTGACAGGTTCAAGTGAGATAATCTATGTAAGGAGAATTGAACCCAAACCTTCTTCATAATCTAATAATCCCATTTTACAAATAGGTTAAATTGACCTATTTTTAATAAAGCCACAATGGTTCTTTGTGATCACAACTTTTTTATATTCAATAATTATACCTTCAAACATACTCAACTTTGGGATCTCAACAAAGTGAGTATTTCCTTCAAATTGCAGTTTATAAATTCATGCAAATCTGCTTATTCTTGTAATTCTTCTCTAGATTCTCCAAAGAAGTTTCCCCAGAGGATGCAGCCATAGTAGGTGACTTTCTTTCTCTTGATTTCATGAGTATATTACTAAAGAAAATGGACTCTCCAATACTTATCCCTCATTCTTGATACATAATCAAACCACCTTCATTTTCACTCATATTTTTAATGACATCATTGGTTCACTTTTTATAACCACATTTATAATATGGGGAATCCTACTTGCATCCACTATTCACCTTTTCATTGTTTTATAGATGATACTTATTTTCAGTTTTTCAGAGATTATAGTGTTCTGTGTCTCAGTCATAAACAACACAGGAAGGACATAGGTATGAAAAAGATGGGCTTTTGTTTACTGAGCTAAATTTAGGGCCAAGAGAAGACTTTCCTATTATCTCCAAGACTATCCAGTCTGATATATTCTTTTTGTTCAATTCTAGGCTTAAATCATTATCCATATAGAGTGACTAAGATACATACTAATGTATCTTAATATATCTCTAAGTTCTATAAATTGTTTAACTGCATATCACAGTCAGGCAAATAATCTATTTAGTTTTTGTCAAGTGGATAATAAGACCAAACTCTTTTGAGTAATTATAGATTTCATCTAGGAAACTTTTTTACTTGTATTCTCTACTAGGAAGAAATATTGATAAAACCAGAAATGTGTTCCAGCCTGAGGGGGGAGATGGGTGAAGGTGTGTAGAGTCTTGGGAAAGGAAACTGAGTAAAGTTGTTAAATTATTAAGAAGTTAAAATCGAATGCAAAAGTTGTATTCAGTTTCAGGGTTGAGTTGTATCCATCCATAAAGCATCTGGCTTGAGTTATTGTTTTTTTCTTAAATGCTGAAAATCTCAACTTGAAGGGAGAGTAAGAGAACTAGTGCAGTGACTTGTCTATAATGTAGTCAATGTTTATTTTTCTGCCATAGCCCATGGATTACTGACTGTCTTAAACTGATCTCCCTTCTAGAGAAAGTAAACGGATTCAAAGAACATTTGCATTCTAGAATATTATGGAGGAAGAAAAGGGAAGAGATTTCAGTTAGTAGAAAATTGGGAATCTAAGGTAGAGAAGGAAAAAGTTTATCCATGTCAAGATATTGAAGAATAGGAAAATGTTACATAGACAAGAAATTGAAAAGACAAGTGTAATTAGATTTACTGGATTTAAGGGATTTACCTGGATTGTTTTTGGGAGAGTATTCATTCTGTGGGGAGTGGTCAGCTGAGCCTCTGCCCACCTGTTGTTTCATTTCTTCCCTGAAGTCCACCCCCACTGCAAAGACACCTGATAGAGGACCCCAGGACAACCTAGATCACAACTAGGACTCCCCAGATGCCATTCTGCAGCTTTCTGATAACCTCTGTTCATTCTCACATTTGGCCAGGCTTGGAAGGAATAATGAGGATTATTTAGCACTTGAAATTAGAAATACTCTGGATCAGGAGATCTCTCAATTATTGCCTGAAGGCTAGTTTATATCTGAGTGCAGGATTTCATTTTCTTTTTTTTTTAGCAGAAAATATATGAACAAATTTATTATTTAGATAGGGTTGAGTTGGAATCTCAGTTCAATAAAAAGAGAGCCTGACGGAATCCAACAGAAAATCTTTAAAGTCTCTTGGGAGGCAATCTAGAAATCAGCAATATGCCTAGGAGTTGGCTTCTATATTTTTGCAGCTTTCAAAGTACTTTTCTTTCTTTTTTCTTTATTTTTTTTAGTTTTATTTTATTTGCATAACATATGTGTGGGTAATTCTTCAACAATAACCCTTACATAGCTTTCCGTTACAAATTTTTCCCCCCAACTCCCCACCCCTCCCCTAGATGGCAGGATATCCACTACATGTTAATTATGTTAAAATATTGGCAAATCGAATATATGTATACATATTTCCAAACTTATCATTGTTGTGCAAGAAAAATCTTATCTACACAAACAATATATCAGATAAAGGAAACACAATGTAAGCAAACATCAATCAAGGAGTATGAGAATGTTATGTTGTGGTCCACATTTCGCATCCCTCTCTCTGGGTCTATATGGCTTTCTTCAGTGAACAATTGGAGGTGGTTTGAAACATTTCATTGTTGAAGAGAGCCATGTCCATCAGAATTAATCGTCATATAGTACTGTTGTTGCCGTGTATAATGATCTCCTGGTTCTGCTCATTTCACTCAGCATCAGTTCATGTAAGTCTCTCCAGGCCTCTCTGAAATCATCTTGCTGGTCATTTCTTACAGAACAATAATATTCCATAATATTCATATACCATAATTTATTCAGCCATTCTCCAATTGAAGGGCATCTATTCAATTTACAATTTCTAGCCACTACAAAAAGGGCTGCCACAAACATTCTTGCACATGTGGGGCCTTTTCCTTCCGTTATGATTTCTTTGGGATATAAGCCCAATAGAAATGCTGCTGTGTCAAAGGGTATGCACAGTTTGATAACGTTTTGAGCATAGCTCCAAATTGTTCTCCAGAATGGCTGCATCCGTTCACAGCTCCACCAACAATGCATCAGTGTCCCAGCCCTCCCACAACCCCTCCAACATTCATCATTAACTTTTCCTATCATTTTAGCCAATCTGACAGGTGTGAAGTGGTACCTCAGGGTTGTCTTGATTTGCATTTCTCTGATCAATAATGATTTGGAGCACCTTTTCATATGACTATAAATAGTTTTAATTTCATCCTCTGAAAATTGTCTGTTCATATCCTTTGACCATTTATTGATTGGAGAATGGCTTGAATTTTTATAAATATGAGACAATTCTCTATATATTTTAGAGATGAGACCTTTATCAGAACCCTTGAATGTAAAGATGATTTCCCAATTTATTGCTTCCCTCCTAATCTTGTCTGCATTGATTTTGTTTGTACAAAAACTTTTTAACTTAATATAGTCAAAGTTATCTATCTGGTTTTCAATTAA